>JAGKTI010001679.1:41172-79299 GCA_018397915.1 Birgus latro
ATCATCTCCTCATCCATGTAATGAAATGCCACTCTTATATTGGTCAAGAGTTTATATGTCTCTCTAACTATCTTATTTATATGCTTTTCAGGTGACAAACTATCCTGGACCAGCACTCCCAAATCTTTCTCTTCTCTCGCTTTTCTAATTGGTTCATTACCCATCAAATAATTCAATGATGGCCTCTTGGTACTTTTACCCATTTCCAATATTTTACATTTTTTTGCGTTGAATTTCATTTCCCACATCCGGCTCCAATCATATATCCTATCCAGATCCTCCTGTAGCATTTTACAGTCCTCTTCAACCTCTACCTTTCTCAAGATCTTTGCATCATCAGCAAACAGGCTTGCGTAGCTGTTCACTCCATCTACCATATCATTTACATAAATCAAGAACATTACTGGTGCCAACACCGAGCCCTGTGGGACACCACTTGTTACTTCCCTCCATCCAGATGTCCTGTCCTTTATTACTGTCCTCATTTGTCTGTCACTCAGAAAGTCTCTCATCCATTCCAGGAGGCTTCCCTTAAGTCCTCCTATATGCTCTAATTTCCATAATAGTCTCTTGTGGGGTACTTTGTCGAAGGCCTTCTCCAGATCTAAGTACACACAATCCACCCAACCGTCTCTCTCCTGTAGCACGTCAATCGCCCTTGAGTAGAAGCTCAACAAGTTGGAAACACATGACATTCCACTTCTGAATCCAAACTGACTTTCAGTCAAAATATTCATCTCTTCCAGATATTTTATCCATCTATCTTTCAGGATTCTCTCACACAATTTCGCAACCATACTGGTTAGGGACACTGGTCTATAATTCAGGGGTTCTTCCTTGTTTCCTCCCTTATAGATTGGCACCACATTTGCCCTCTTCCATTCCTGAGGCACTTTCCCCTCTTCCAAGGAGCACACAATTAAATTGTGAATCTTATCCGCCAGTTGTTCTCTGCATTCCTTCAGTACCCAATTAGAGATTCCATCCGGTCCTGGGGCCTTCCTTACATCTTGAGCTTCCAGTAATTTATACACTTCCTGCACTTCCACTTTTATATCTTTTATCACTACATTTCTTATCATTCCCTCTCCTTCCACAAACTCCCTTTCCTTAGTGAAAACCGACTGGAAACATTTGTTCATTACTTCAGCTTGCATTACTGCATCCTTGTAGACCTCTCCTTCTACTTTCAGTTTGGTGATTCCTTCCCTTTGCTTCAATTTGCCATTAACAAATCTATAAAACAATTTGGGTTCATCCTTACATTTGTCAATTATACCTTTTTCAAAGTTCCTTTCTTCCTCTCTACGTATTCTTGTATATTCATTTCTAGTTCTTTTATATTCTTCCTTTTTCCTGATATTACTTCTCTTTTTCCATTTGTTCCATGCCATGTCCCTCTCTTTTTTCGCTATTATACACCTTCTATTAAACCACACCTTTTTCCTGTTTTCTTTCCCACTTACTCTTGGCACATATTTTTCCACACCCAGATTGTAGAGGTCTAAAAAGATATCCCACTTCCTCTGTATCTCTCTTGTTTCTCTGAATTTTCTCCAGTCCGCATTTTCAAAAAATTTTCTCAATTCTGCAAAGTTTGTTTTCCCAAAGTTGTATCTTCCTTGCCTATAAAGCTCATCTCTTGGCACCACGTTCCCTATTATCATCTGGAACTCAATGACCACGTGATCACTTTTTCCTATAGGACACAGATAATTTAATGATTCAATTACATCAGGTTCTTTGGATAGTAGCAAATCTAATCTTGCTGGTGTGTCATCACCTCTGAATCGTGTCTCTTCTTTAACCCACTGTGTCATTACATTATTCATTGCTATATTTAACAATTTAGTGCCCCACGAATCTTCGCTGCCTCCCGAGTCCCATTCCTCCCAGTTCACCTCTTTACAATTAAAGTCACCCATTAGGATTATATTGTTGCTTTTCTCGATCACTTTCTGTAGATAACTAACCATGTCTGACAACATCTCCTGGTATTCATCGTCATTCCATGCTCTCGTCTTAGGGGGAACATATACCACTGCCATATCTCTCTTACCATTCTCCCCAGTTTCTAGTTTCAAATTTATGGCTTCGGCCCTGCCCTCTGCAATTTCCACAGTGTCTACGTTTATGTTGTCCTTCACTGCTATCATCACTCCTCCTCCCGTTTTTTCTTTTCTGTCTCTTCTCCATAATTTGTATTTCCCACCTCCCATATGAATATCAATATCTTCTTTCAATTTAGTCTCTACAAAGCACATAACATCAGGCTCGTGTGCCCTCAAAAAATCATTGATTTCTAACCTTGCCGATATTAGTCCATCAATGTTTGTGTACGCCACTTTCAAACTTTTTTCATCGTTTTTTATTCTCTCGTCTCTCCTTCCTTCCGTCGGTACCACTTTCTCAATTTCTGGTCCATAACTCTCCAATAAAACTCTGTCTTCTCTTTCTCCGTTCGTTGTTCGTTTTTTATCTTTGCTTCCTTTACTAACTCCTTTAATTTAGCTCTTTCCTCTTCATTTGCATCTCTCCTAATCCAAACATTCTTAAACCCCTCTTTCTCTGACAATTTCCACGTTCTACTTATGATTTCATTCACTATTACTTGGGACTTAAACTTTACTTTCAAGGGCCTTGCCCCACCATCCTCGTACTTTCCTAACCTAAACACTTCTTCAATCTCTTCTTGGGCTTCATTGTTTCCTTCCATAACCACTGCTACTATTTCTTTAGCCTTGCTCAGTTCCTCTCTCTCTCTTTCAGATCTTACTGTCATTCGTTTTTCTTTTATTCCTGAGATTATCACACATTTTTTCTTGTCTGCTACATCCCTGACCAAAGATTCTCTACTTCTTAGTACTCTAACCACTTCCTTCTCCACTTTTTCCTTACTTTGTTGTTCTATGATTTCCTTCAAATTTACATTTCCTTCCTCCTGTATTTTCTTCCATCCCTTATGTTGCTCCTTAATTTCCTGAATATGCTCATCTTGCCTCCTCGATTTTGATTCGTATTCATCTAGTTTACTTTTTATTCTGTCCCTTTCTTCTTCCAACCTCTTATTCTCCCTCTTCAGCTGTTTTATTTCATTTGATGCGGATTCGTTATTCGCCTTTAATTCTGTAACTTCTTTTTCTTGTTCCTCACTACGTGTGTTAACTTTTTCCAGACTATTCTGTAGGACTTTGATCTCTCTCTCTTGCTCTATGGTCCGTTCCTGCAGCTGCTTAATTACTTCCCATACCTTTTTTAACTCCTGGACATTCCTCTCCGCCATTTTCTCCACTCCTGCTACTCTCGTTTCTTGCAGCTTATCACTTCCTTTGCCTACATTTGGCTCGGTGAAGCCCACAAATTCCCCCTCGCCAGTTGTAAACAATCTTCCGTCTCTCTCCGCCATGATGCAACCATATGGAAACTTTCTTTTTCACTCTGTCTTGTATTTTTAGGGCCGAAACTTGCGTTTTTTTAAACTAATATCCGACGGGACCACCACTCACGCATTCAACCACATAATCACAATAGGCTATCTCCTTTTCGCTGCTAGTTCTGCGATTATTTCCCCTCGATCCAGGAGCAGCTCCGTCTCTCTCCCTCTGTGTGTGTGTGTGTGTGTGTGTGTGTGTATTTACCTAATTGTATTTACCTAATTGTGATATACAGGAAATGAGCTACGCTCGTGGGGTCCCGTCTCAATAAGTCAAATTTAGCTTTAAACTCGTTTAAGTTTTTAGACTGGACGATCTCTTTGTCCAGTCTATTCCACAGGTCTATGCATCTATACGGAAAACTATATTTCTTGATGTCCTTCAAGCAGCACGGCTTCTTCAGTTTCAGTCCATGTCCTCTTGTTGCTCTCTTATCCCACAAAAACAGATTTTCTCTATCAATTTTATCTACTCCCATCATGGTCCTGAACACTGCAATCATGTCACCCCTCTCTCTCCTTTCCTCTAAGGATGGCAAATCCAGCCTTTCTAGCCTCTCACTATATGAAAGATCTGCCAAACTGGGGACCATCTTGGTTGCTGTTCTTTGCATTCTCTCAATCTTGTTTATATCTTTCTTTTTGTGTGGGGACCACACTACTGCCACATATTCTAACCTGGGGCGGATCATGGCCACAATCAGTTTTTTCATCATCTCTTCATTCATGTAATGGAATGCCACTCTTATGTTGGTCAAGAGTTTATATGTCTCTCTAACTATCTTGTTGATGTGTTTTTCAGGTGACAAACTATCCTGGAACAGCACTCCTAAATCTTTCTCTTCTCTCGCTTTTGTGATTGGTTCATTACCCATCATATAGTTCAGTGATGGTCTCTTGGTGCTTTTACCCATTTCCAATATTTTACATTTTTTTGCGTTGAATTTCATTTCCCACATCCGGCTCCAGTCATGTATCCTATCCAGATCCTCCTGCAGCATTTTACAGTCCTCCTCAACCTCTACCTTCCTCAAGATCTTGGCATCATCAGCAAACAGACTTGCATAACTGTTTACTCCATCTACCATATCATTTATGTAAATCAGGAACATTACTGGTGCCAACACCGAGCCCTGTGGGACACCACTTGTTACTTCTCTCCATCCAGACATCCTGTCCTTTATTACTGTCCTCATTTGTCTGTCTCTCAAAAAGTCTTTCATCCATTCCAGGAGGTTACCCTTCAGTCCTCCTATATGCTCTAGTTTCCACATTAGTCTCTTATGGGGTACCTTGTCAAAGGCCTTCTCCAAATCTAAATATACACAATCCACCCAACCGTCTCTCTCCTGCAGCACATCAATCGCTCTTGAGTAAAAGCTCAACAAGTTGGAAACACATGACCTTCCACTTCTAAATCCAAACTGACTTTCAGTCAAAATATTCATCTCTTCCAGATATTTTATCCACCTATCTTTCAGAACCTTCTCGCACAATTTTGCAACCATGCTGGTTAGGGACACTGGTCTATAGTTCAGGGGTTCTTCCTTGTTTCCTCCCTTATAAATTGGTACCACATTTGCTCTCTTCCATTCCCGAGGCACTTTCCCTTCTTCCAGCGAACACACAATTAAACTCTGAATCTTATCTGCCAGTTGGTCTCTGCATTCCTTCAGTACCCAGTTTGAAATTCCATCTGGTCCTGGGGCTTTCCTTACATCTTGAGTTTCCAGTAATTTGTACACTTCCTGCACTTCCACTTTTATATCTTTTATCACTACACTCCTAGTCACTCCCTCCCCCTCCACAAACTCCCCTTCATTAGTAAAAACTGATTGGAAACGTTTGTTCATTATTTCAGCTTGCATTGCCGAATCATTATAGACCTCTCCTTCTACTTTCAGTTTGGTGATTCCTTCCTTTTGCTTCAATTTGCCATTAACAAATCTATAAAACAATTTGGGTTCATCCTTACATTTGTCGATTATACCTTTTTCAAAGTTCCTTTCTTCCTCTCTACGAATTCTTGTATATTCATTTCTAGTTCTTTTATATTCTTCCTTTGCTCTCTTATTACCTCTCTTTCTCCATTTGTTCCATGCCATGTTCCTCTCTTTTTTTGCTATAATACACCTTCTATTATACCACTCCTTTTTCCTGTATTCTTTCCCACTTACTCTTGGAACATATTTATCCACTCCTGAATTATAGAGGTCTAGAAAGATATCCCACTTCCTCTGAATCTCTCTTGTTTCTCTGAATTTTCTCCAATCTGCATTTTCAAAAAATTTACTCAATTCCGTGAAGTTTGCTTTCCCAAAGTTGTATCTTCCCTGCCTATGGAGCTCATCTCTTGGCACCACGTTCCCTATTATCATCTGGAACTCAATGACCACGTGATCACTTTTTCCCATAGGACACATACATTTCAAGGATTCAATTACGTCAGGTTCTTTGGTTAGCAGTAAATCTAATCTTGCTGGGGTGTCATCACCTCGGAATTGTGTCTCTTCTTTGACCCACTGCGTCATTACATTATTCATCACAGTGTTTAACAATATAGTGCCCCACGAATCTTCGCCGCCTCCTGAGTCCCATTCCTCCCAGTTCACCTCTTTACAATTAAAATCACCCATTAGAATTATATTGCTGCTTTTCTCAATCACTTTCTGTAGGTAACTAACCATGTCTGACAACATCTCCTGGTATTCATCATCAGTCCATGCTCTTGTCTTAGGTGGAACATATACTACTGCTATATCTCTCTTACAGTTCTCTCCAGTTTCTAATTTCATGTTTATCACTTCAGCCCTACCCTCTCCCATTTCCACAGAATCTATATTTAAGTTATTCTTCACTGCTATCATCACTCCTCCTCCCATTTTATCTTTTCTGTCTCTTCTCCACAATTTGTAATTCCCATCTCCCATATGGATATCAATATTCTCCCTTAACTTGGTCTCTACAAAGCACATAACATCAGGTTCTTGTACCCTCAAGAAATCGTTGATTTCTAACATTGCCGATATTAATCCATCAACATTAGTGTAAGCCACTTTTAAACTTTTTTCGTTATTACTCATACCGTCTTTTCTCCTCCTCTCCGTCGGTACCACTTCCTCAATTTCTGGTCCATAACTCTGCAATAAAACACTGTCTTCTCCTTCTCCGTTCTTTGTTCGTTTTTTGCCTTAGCTTCCTTTACTAACTCCTTTATTTTAGCTCTCTTCCTCATTTGCATCTCTCCTTAACCAGACATTTTCGAACCCCTCTTTGTTTGCTAATTTCCATGTCCTATTCATGATTTCATTTACTATTGCCTGGGACTTAAACTTCACCTTCAATGGCCTTGCCCCTCCTTCCTCATACTTACCTAACCTAAACACTTCTTCAATCTCTTCTAGGGCTTCATTGTTACCCTCCATGACTACTGATAATATTTCTTTAACTTTACTCAATTCTTCTCTTTCTCTTTCAGATCTTATCGTGATACGCTTTTCTTTTACCCCTAAAATAATTACACATTTTTTCTTATCTGCTACATCCCTGACTAGAGCTTCTCTACTTTTCAATACCCTAACCACTTCCTTCTCCACCTTTTCCTTGCTTTGTTGTTCAATAATCTCTTTCAAATTTACATTCCCTTCCTCCTGAATTTTCTTCCACCCCTTTTGTTGCTCCTTGATTTCCTTCATATGTTCATCTTGCATCCTTGATTTTGAATCATACTCCTCTAATTTACTTTTCATTCTGTCTCTTTCTTCTTCCAACCTCCTGTTTTCCCTCTTGAGGTGTTCTATTTCATTTGTGGCAGATTCGTTGCTCGTTTTTAATTCTGTGACTTCTCTTTCCTGTTCTGCACTGCGTGTGTAAACTTTTTCCAGCTCGTTCTGTAAACCTTTGATCTCTCTCTCCTGTTGTAAGGTCCTCTCCTGCAGCTCCCTAATTACTACCCATACCTTCTTCAATTCCTGGACATTCTTCTCCGCCGTTTTTTCTACTCCAGCTACTCTTGTTTGATACAATTTTGAACTTCCATTTCTCGCATCTTTGTCGGAGAAACCCACAAATTCACTTTCGCCAGACGTAAACAAACCGCCGTCGCTTTCCGCCATGATGCAACCATATGGAAACTTTTCTACACTGTATCTTGCTCTCTTTATCCCAGAGCCCGCTTTTTTTTTTTAACTGATGTCCGACGGAACCACCACTCACGCACTCATTTCTATAATCACAATAGGCTGGTTTCCTTTCGCCGCTGATTCCACGATTATTTCCCTGCAGGCCAGGAGGACGTCTGTCCACGTCGGCGACCTGTGTGTGTGTGTGTGTGAATTCAAAACTCACTAAATAAATCACTATGGGAAACAAAGAGCAGTGTAAAGAGGTACACAGAAGCCTGTGTTGAGAGAGACCGTTTGGGGATCCTCTTTTTGACTCAAGTGTAGCATGCACACATGGTGAGTATGCAGGCCTGAGTTCACATCCAGACCAATACAGATTAATTTAGTAAGTCTTGTACAGTCTGTGCAACTGTACTTGGACACCAGTCAAAAAAGAGAAAGTTTTTGAAGGTGAACATATGTGATTAACAATAGTGTCCTACAATTATTTAACCCTTGCTAAGCTGGAGAGCTTATAATGAGGCACAAAGAAGGTCTGCACGGGCCATGCAGCAAGCCTCAAATGAAGTTTAGTTTACGCTGGTTATAAAACGACTTGAGGAAAGAATTAGCCCAGTATGGGTTACAAAGAACAAGAATGTGCAAGACTTCAGTGCAACCAGGGGATGGTTTATCTAATGCATGTAACTGGTGTAGCTCCATTATTTCAAGGTGGATTGAGAAATATGGAGCAGTAGACAAGCAGTGGCCAACAAAAATTAAATTAATACATGAAGAGGCTGACAACATCATGGGCCACATTTATAACTGCAGAGACAAATTTTCTTTGGTAAAAAATGCCTTGCATTGCCTTCATCTCACAAGAAGACAAATTGGCTCCTGGCTTCAAACCTCTGAAGCATTAGCATACATCATTTACAACATGCAATGCCTCAGGAACCCCCACCTACCAAAAATGGCTGTCTACCACTGTGTTTATCCCAGGTGTTACAAGAACACAAATGTGATATTTTAAAGGTAACATGGACCTTTAATAGGAAGGTGTGGGTCAACAGAAGTCATATTAAACTGATTCAGCATGGATTTTGTCCTGATAACAAAAGAATTTTGCAATAAGAAGACCCTACACCAGACTCTACTCACCTTTGGCAATGCCTTGGACCACCACCTAAATATACAAGTACAGTACTTATCCTGCCAAACAATGCCACTGCCTTGCTTTAGACCCAAAACCAAGAGGTTATTACCGTGTAACAAAATTTCATAATCCATTACATAACAACAATTACAGGATGAGGACACCACATCTGCTGAGGCTCTAAGGTTTAGAGGTGGGAATCCTAAAACTACAGGGTATAGACATCAACAATGACACTAAAGCTAAGAAGCAATCAATCCACGAGTGATGGAACATATATATTAAAAGGATTGCAACTCATAATTCAGTAGTGTCATGGAAAGATATCAATGAAATCAAATTATGATACTTTTGAAGGCCACTGCTCTGAATAGAAATGATCAAGGAATGTGAGTGCATATTCAGTTACTGAGGGACAGTACCCTGAATGAAGTCCTTGCTAAGTTACAGGGGGCTAGTTCATCCTTCAATTAAATGGCATTTGACAACATGAGAGAGTCATATGAAAGTGATGATGCACCCATCACTTGAGGATACAGTGGAATAGCCTGAATGGGTGAAGAGAGTGATGCTGACTAGGAATATACGAATGGAGGAACATGACTGCTTACAGTTAAGGTTACTACCTGGCTACTGAATTCCAAAAGTATTTAAAAACTTTTAAGATGGAACTGAATCCAGCTATCAACAGCAGAAGTTTATGTCAGTGGACACTGAAAAAATTCTCAAGCGCTTCCACAATGTCTACAATGAGCATATAAATACTTTACTGCGATCCTTTCACACATAACTGGTACCGAGCCTAGTACATGACGAAATTGGGTGATAACAAATGCAAAGAACCTATGAGATTTATCCTAAGTGGTACTAGGCACCCCACTTGTAAACCAAAATTTTCCCTTCTACAACAATTTAGACCCACTGAATACTGTTATGGTACCATTAAGTATCAGAAACACACATAGGCAAGGTTAAGTTAATAGAATGTGATGAAAAGGCGTACATTTTGGAAGAAATATGTACCACAGAGAAACCAGAGATGAGCTTGAGGTAATGGGTTCTGGGGCTAGCATGTGGAGAGTTAGTGATCTCCACCACATGGCATTAACTCATTAAGTAGGGCCTCAAAGCTATTGGAAACCACAGATACTGCACATAACTGTCAGCAGTAACCAGCTCAGGTGCATGATAACGATGCGTTTGAGCTGAAAAATGAGCAATAATGGCAGGAGTACAGATTTTCATCCTTCAGTGATAATGAAAACCGCTATAACCAAGCGTGTGACAACCAAGGGATTACTGTACATCAGTCCAGCATCTAACTTCCTCCTCAACTAATGCACTTGCAACTACCTTCATGTAGTGTTGCTGATGAGCATGCTGCTGGCTTCTCTCAAGAAGCTGACTCTCATAAGGCTTCATCACCTCTCTGCAGCAGTTCAGTCTCTAAGCAGTCTCAATTTGATGACTTCCAGATGAAAGACTCTTTGCTTTATACCTCACATCATACTTAACACAACTATGACTCCAATATGAAAACTCTGGATGAAAAAAAAAGGCATGTTTTGGAGGCCAAAAAACCTAGCCTTTAATTTCCTATAAGGTTAAAGTTCCAAATGCACAATTACACAAGACGCTGGCACTGATGAGAAGCCTACATGTGGTGGCACTGTGCACCCTGGCTGCAGAAGCTGCACCATTAATCCACAAGCCAAACCTCTTCACAATTCCCTAGACCTAACCATGGGGTAGGATCTTGAGCTGACCCTGGTGAGGCATCGCCTACCACAAGGGGGTGCCAGATCCCTATGCAGTGCATATATTTTACTGTACCTGTAGGACAGTCCCCATGAAGCCACTGTTTACCCGCACTTGACATGTCTGCTCAGCCAGATAGACTGGAATTAAGCAACAACAACAACACACACAGGATGGTGGCAAAGGGTAGCATATACCTCAAGTAGCTATGTGTAATTGGTCCGAATACAAAGGAAGAATATAAAAAGTAAACTGGAACAAGGTGACATATACACTGAACATGGCTGAAGTTAATGAAATCCCTTGCCTTAGCTGCCTCTTACCACAGACAAGATTTCTCCCTATATCTTGAATTTAAACAAAATATCTGAAAACTTCAAGACTCGATCTAAGGTATTCATGAGAATATTTTACAGATGTTTCTCAGAATAAGAGAGAGAAAGAGGGAAAAAATAAACTTAATTATTAAAAACCTGTCAGCTTTGAGCAATGTAAAGAATTCTGGTAAAAGCAGTTATTAATTTACCAGTACAGTAGAGTCATGATATATCACACAATAATGACCGAAAATTTTTGCATGCCATCAATTCCTTTTATGTTATGGCAAAACTCAATGTAATATAAGAGTTAAGGATGTCAAAACCCATAAATATTTCTTATACCATAAAGTAAATATAAATAATGCTGGTGGCAAATATTCTAAAAAGACAAATAAAAACGCACTTAACACTTGCTTTAACAAAACTAATACAGCCCAAGGCATCCTGTCTCATACATGGCTAGTGACTTATAGGCAACTCTGAACACTTAAACCATTAAAAGCAAATCATCCTGAGATTTCTCTGTGACTTATAAGCAACCCTAAACACTTAAACCATTAAAGACAAAAACAACCTGTAATTCCAGTCATTTTCAAGGCATATCATCCTACCATTTCTCAGTAATTTTCAGTATATATTTTACTTTAAGGTAGCATAACACACACATACTTGAAGTAGCTGATATATGGTTGTGAGTTATAATCCTAGATAATAAAAGGATCTGAATCTCTCTCTCTCTCTCTCTCTCTCTCTCACACACACACATACTTGAAGTGCTGATATATGGTTGTGAGTTAAAATCCTGGATAATAAAAGGATCTGAATCTCCATCACTCACCCACTCTCTCTCTCACACACACACACACACACACACATACACACACATATTTGAAATTAAAAATAAAGCATGGGATAAAGTAAGAAAAAGATATACTGAAAAAGCTTGGAAAGAGTACAAAGAATAAATAAATATGTAAAAAGTAAGAAGGGAGGATGAACAAAAATATGAGAAGGATATCGTTAATAAAAGCAAAAAAAAAAGCCCCCAAGCTGTTCTACAGGTTTGTTAATAGTAAAATGAGAACAAAGAACTGCATAGTGAGATTGAGAGATGGTGATGCAATATATGAAAAAGAAGAGGAAATGTGTAACATAATGATTAATTACAGTCAGTGTTTGTAACAGAGATGAATTCCAAAAACCTGTGACAGAGAAGAAACCCCTGAAATTGGAAACAATAGTAGTTGAGAGAAAGCTTTTGACAGAGTACCAAGAAGAGTTATTGAGTGGGCCTTGAGAAGACAGAATGTGCCTGAGAGACTCATTGCAGCTGTCATGCCTCTCTATATTGATACATGATCAAATGCAAAGACAATAGCAGGAACATCAGGAAATTTTGGAATAGGAGCTGAGGTACATCAAGGTTCAGCACTCCATCCATTGCTGTTTAATGTAGTAATGGAGGAGGCAACACGGGAATGTAGGGGGGAAGGCCCATGGGAATTGCTGTATGCTGATGATCTAGTGCTGACAGCAGAGACTAAGGAAGAAGTGGTGGAAATGTTTAATATATGGAAAAATGGAATGGAGAAGAGGGGAATGAAAATAAATATGGGTAAGACAAAGGAAATGGTGACAGGCAAGAAACCAGTAGAAAGAATTCAGTCAGGAAAATGGCCATGTGGATGCTGTGGCTGAGGAGTAGGAGTGAACGCAGTGTTTTTCATGGAGTGTAATAAGTGGTGCCACAGATGTTCAAGTCTGCAGAATTGAGAGGAGTGCAAAATTTTCACTGCCCAGCCTGCATAAGAAGAGAGGCAGAGGAAGATGAAGCAAAGGATGCGCTACAGGTGAATGGGGACACCCTACAGGAAGTGCAGCAGTTCTGATATCTAAGGGATGTATTGGACTGTGAAGCAGGGGTGGAGAGATCAGTTAGAACAAGAGTGGCATCAGCATGGTTAAAGTGAAAGGAAATAGCTAGCCTACAGGTCAACAAACACATACCACTGAGACAGAGAAGTAAAATATATGAAGCCTGCATTAGACCAGTACAGCATGGTTAAAGTGGAAGGAAATAGCTAGCCTACTGGTCAACAAACGCATACCACTGAGATGCAGAAGTTAAATATATGAGGCCTGCATTAGACCAGTATTCATATATGGTGCTGAAACATGGGCTTTGACAGATAGACTGATGAATGTTCTGAGGAGTACTGATTGTAGAATGTTAAGATACATGGCGGGAGTGAGATGGGAGGACGTATTGAGTGAGGAGGTAGCCAGAAGATGCGGGGTGAAGGATGTCGATGTCAACTTGAAGCAGAAGCGGCTTAGATTGTCTGGTCATGTGAGGAGGAGTGAGGAAGGGAGCTGTGTGAGAATAGCAGAGGAACAGGACATGATGGGATGTCAACCGCCAGGAGGTCCTAAGAAGACCTGGAAAAGTGTTGTAACGCAACATATGGAAGAATGGGTATTGGAGAAGATTTAATCCAGGATAGGAAGCATTGGAGAAAAGCCATCGCACATCCAACCCCAGTTTGAATATTGGGAACAGAAGGACAAAAAACGAAGATGATGATGAGTAGTTGATGAAATGAGATACTGTAGCTGGTGAATGATATAGATGTGAGAAAAGCAATGGGACCCGATGAAGTAGCTGGATGGATCTTGAAAGAATGTGCAGACCAGTTAATGAGGCCTACCTATGATATAAGGTTTTCCTGAGAAAGTGGGGAGCTACCTACTGAATGGAAAAGAGAAAATATAGTTCCGATTTAAAAAAGAGGTGACAGGGAGGACCCGCTTAAATACAGACCGGTCTTCCTCACAAGTATGGTCTGTGAAAATGTCATTAGAAAAAGTTGGATAAAATTCCTTGAAGGGCATATGGTAATAACGTCCAAGCAATTTGGATTCAGAGAAGGGTCATCTTGTGTTACAAACTTGTTGAGCTACTATAGTAGAGTGACAGACATTGTTCAAGAAAGAGAAGGATGGGTAGACTGTATTTACCTGGATTTAAAACAGGCCTTTGATAGAGTGCCACTGAGAAGATTATTATGGAAACCAAAAACTGATGGAGATGTACAAGGGAAATTGTTGAAATGGATGGAAAATTATTTGATACAAAGACAGATGAGAAATGTAATATGAGACAAGTTTTCCCAGAGGAAAAAGGTAACTAGTGGAGTGCCCCAACATTCGGTGTTGCCCCCAATCATGTTCTTGATATATACAGGGTGATTCACGAGTTTCTCCGGAAACTTTGGGAAATGCAAGCTTATGCAATTCTAAGCATAAAATACTCTATAAGTATAGGTATTTAATGTAATGGTTTACAAGTGGTGAAATTTTCAAATCTGACATGTGAATGGGAGGCGGCCAGGCTGGTGGCAGTCTTGCTGTGTTGCCAGGTTACTCAATTTTCTTTTAAATTTTGCACGTTTTTCTTGTTCTGAATGAAACTATTCTTTCATTAGTCGTCAGGTAAGTAATTGTTCTACATAGACAAGTATGTCACTTTAAAACAACAAATTTAGGGGAGGCGGTAGCTCAATCGGTAGAGAGTTGGCTTGCGGTCCCGTGGGACCCAGGTTCGAATCTTCGCTGGTGCAGGGAACAGTTTAAGGATTTGAATTTCATTAAATCAGGCTTTACTGATCTACCAGAAGACCCGCCGACATGTCGTAAAAATGACCCGGCTAATACCAATACACCAGTCCTGTATGAGACAGCCCTAGCATGTATTCAATATGGACGGTGGGTGTTAAGCGCCGAAGTGGTGACATGTAGATTGTAGGAGGACGACTGGGCCTTGATAGCAGGCTGTGAAGCCTATGCCCAGAGTCGGACACATAAAAAATAAATAAATAAATAAATAAATAAATAAATAAATAAATAAATAAATCTACTATTGAAGAAGTAAACATGGCAAAGATGCAATACCAGTGATACTCAGAGCTCAGTTCTTGCCAAGTGCTGGCAAGTGTGGTAGGCTTATTTATTACAGGGACGGTTTCACCCACATTTCGCTACAATGCCATTCACTTTTACAAACGTGGAGTATGCAGATATAATTTTTATCTATGGTTTCTGCAATGACAACGCTGAAGCATCAGCAAGAGAATACAGATGGAAATATCCAAACAGGAACCTAGATGCAAAAGTTTTTTACCACGTCTACATTGAGAGGCATGTTGAAGTATGACGCATAGTAGGAATGGTACACCTCAGCCCTAGCATCAGTACAAGAAGAATTTCATCCTGACTTAGTGTTCCACAAGCGAAGGTATGGAGGACATTAAAGCGGAAAGGTCTGTACCCATATCACATACAAGGTTAGCAACTACAACCTGGGGATTCTGCTCAACGACTTTATTGCTGTACCTGGCTAGCAGATCATCCTCAGCTGTGCAAGTACATTTTATACACTGATGAAGCCATATTTACCCGCAGTGGATCACATAATACTCGTAATGCACATTAGTGGACAAAAGAAAATCCCAAGGAGACAGCTGAACGGAACTTTCAACACTGATTTTCAGTTAATGTGTGTTGCGGTATGATGACAGCCAGCTGACTGGACCTCATATCTTTGAAGGGAGGCTTACAGGAGATGTCTATGTTAATTTTATCAGAGATGAACCTCCCTTGTTACTTAAAGTTGTGCCTCTGAAGACACGGCAACGTATCATTTTTTAACATGATGGGCCGCCTCCCATTCACATGTCAGATTTGAGAATTTCACCACTTGTAAACCATTACATTAAATACCTATACTTATAGAGTATTTTATGCTTAGAATTGCATAAGCTTGCATTTCCCAAAGTTTCCAGAGAAACTCGTGAATCACCCTGTATATACATGATATGACTGAAGGGTTGAGTACTTATATGAGTTTATTTGCTGATGATGCATAAATTATGAAACATATTAAAGGAGCAAATTGTTGTAAGATTACAACTGCAAAAGGATCTAGATAAACTCTACAAGTGGAGATAAATGTGGAGAATGGAATTCAACACTAATAAATGTCATGTACTGGAAATGGGAGTCAGTGATAGGAGACCAAGTTGTGTGTATAAGATGAAAGATGAAATAATACGGAAAGCAAAAGAAGAAAAAGATCTTGGTGTGACTAAACAGGATAATCTATAGCCATAGCAACATATAAACGGGATTACTGGAGGAATTTAAGGGCTACTGGCCAACATGAGAGTGGCATTTAATTATAAGGATGAAAAAAAGCTGAGAGTGTGTACAGTGACAATGATAAGACCAAGGATGAAATATGCAGCAGTGATATGGTCATCACACTTGAAAAAGCATACAGTACCAGTAAACTAGAAAGAATACAAAGGATAGCCACAAAATTGACACCAAGCTCGAGGAAGTTGTCCTGGAGAAGAGATTAGAAAAGATGAAATTTCCAACTGTGAGAGAGAGAGAAGAGAGGGGGGAAATTTGATTGCAATGTTTAGAGGAGTAAGAGGAACAGAACTTGTGGACAGAGAGGACCTCTTTGAGAAAGATGATGGAAGAACAAGAGGACACAAATTCAAGCTGAAGAAGAGTCGATCCCTCAGTGATGTAAAGAAATTTAGTTTTCCAAACAGAACTACTGCTTAGACAACTGGAATAATTTAGAGGGAGAAGTGGTGCAAGCAGACAGCATCCACGAGTTTAAATCTAGATGATAAATATTTGCAGAAAAGAGATGGAGGAACATGAGCTTAGCTCAAATCCTGCATAATACAATTAGATAAATACAATTAGGCAAATACACACACACACACACAGGGTCGTGGAGAGGGACGGAGCTGCTCCTGGATTGAGGGGAAATAATCGCTGAACTAGCAGCGAAAAGGAGACACCCTATTGTGATTATGTGGTTGAATGCGTGAGTGGTGGTCCCATCGGATATTAGAAAAAAAAAAAAAACGGAGATTTCGGCCCTAAAAATACAAGACAAAGTAAAAAAGAAAGTTTCCATATGGTTGTATCATGGTGGAGGGAGATAGAAGATTGTTTACAACTGGCGAGAGGGAATTTGTGGGCTTCTCCAAAGAAAATGTAGGTAAAGGAAGTGATAAGCTGCAACAAACAAGAGTAGCAGGAGTAGAGAAAACGGTGGAGAGGAATGTCCAGGAGTTAAAAAAGGTATGGGAAGTAATTAGAGAGTTACAGGAACGGACCTTAGAACAGGAGAGATAGAGATCAAAGTCGTACAGAGTAAACTGGAAAAAGTTAGCACACGTAGTGATGAACAAGAAAAAGAAGTCACAGAATTAAAGGTGAATAATGAATCCGCATCAAGACAAGACAAATGACAAGAAAAAATGTGTGATAATCTCAGGAATAAAAGAAAAACAAATGACAGTAAGATCTGAAAGAGAAAGAGAGAGAGAGAGAGAGAAAGAGGAACTGAGCAAGGCTAAAGAAATAATATCACTGGTTATGGAGGGAAACAATGAAGCCCAAGAAGAGATTGAAGAAGTGTTTAGGCTTGAAAGTAAAGTTTAAGTCCCACGTAATAGTGAATGAAATCATAAGTAGAATGTGGAAATTGTCAGATAAAGAGGGGTTTAAAAATGTCTGGATTAGGAGAGATGCAAACGAAGAGGAAAGAGCTAAATTAAAGGAGTTAGTAATAGTAAAGGAAGCAAAGATAAAAAATGAACAGCAAACGGAGGAAGAGAAGACAGAGTTCTATTGGAGAGTTATGGACCAGAAATTGAGAAAGTGGTACCGACGGAGGGAAGGAGAGAAGAGAGTATAAAAAAAGATGAAAAAAGTTTGAAAGTGGCGTACACAAACACTGATGGACTAATATCGGCAAGGTTAGAAATCAATGATTTTTTGAGGGTACACGAACCTGATGTTATGTGCTTTGTAGAGACTAAATTGAAAGAAGATATTGATATTCATATGGGAGATGGGAGATACAAATTATGGAGAAGAGACAGAAAAGAAAAAATGGGAGGAGGAGTGATGATAGCAGTGAAGGACAACATAAATGAAGATACAGTGGAAATGGAAGAGGGCAGGGTCGAAGCGATAAATAAGAAATTAGAAGAAATTAGAAACTGGGAAGAATGGTAAAAGAGATATGGCAGTGGTATATGTTCCCCCTAAGATGAGAGCATGGAATGATGATGAATACCAAGAGATTTTGTCAGACATGGTTAGTTATCTACAGAAAGTAATTGAGAAAAGCAACAATATAATCCTAATGGGTGACTTTAATTATAAAGAGATGAACTGGGAGGAATGGGACCCAGGAGGCAGCGAAGATTCGTGGGGCACTAAAATGTTAAATATAGCAATGAAAATAGTGGTAGGTGGTGGCGACCATCATCCACTCACTTGATGTAATGCTGCCTACTTCTTTCTTAGTCTTTATCATTCTTTTTCTGTGCCTGCCCTCCTCTCTTCCTATTTCTCCCATCTTTCCTGTCACTTCTTACTGCTTTTCTTTCCTTTACAGGTGGCTTTACATTGAGTGACAAGCCAAAAGGTTTCCTGTAAGCCAAGAAACCATTTACAATGCTGGGTGGTAACCATATAACCAAACCATACGTGCTCCCTACGTGTCAAGAAGTGGCTTGGTGGAGGTTTAGGGCCCCTACCCGTAAAATAAATAACTCAAAGTCAAATGGCCACCCCTTATGGGATTATGGTGTCTGGCAATAGACAGATAGATAGATAAAATAATGTAATGATGCAGTGGGTCAAAGAAGAGACACGATTCAACACACCAGCAAGATTAGATTTGCTACTATCCAAAGAACCTGATGTAATTGAATCTTTATCTGTGTCCTATAGGAAAAAGTGATCATGTGGTCATTGAGTTCCAGATGATAATAGGGAACGTGCTGCCAAGAGAAGAGCTTTATAGGCAAGGAAGATACAACTTTGGGAAAACAAACTTTGCAGAATTGAAAAAAAAAATCAAAATTGCGGACTGGAGAAAATTCAGAGAAATGAGAGATACAGAGGAAGTGGGATATCTTTTTAGACCTCTAAAATTCGGGAGTGGAAAAATGTGCCAAGAGTAAGTGGGAAAGAAAACAGGAAAAAGGAGTGGTTTAATAGAAGGTGTATGTTAGCGAAAAAAGAGAAGGACACTGCATGGAACAAATGGAGAAAGAGAGGCAATAACAGAGCAAAGGAAGAATATAAAAGAACTAGAAGTGAATATACAAGAATATGTAGAAAGGAAGAAAGGAACTTTGAAAAAGGTATAATTGACAAATGTAAGGATGAACCCAAATTGTTTTATAGAACTGTTAATGGCAAATTGAAGCAAAGGGAAGGAATCACCAAACTGAAAGTAGATGGAGAGGTCTACAAGGATGCAGTAATGCAAGCTGAAATAATGAACAAATGTTTCCAATCGGTTTTCACTAAGTAAAGGGAGTTTGTGGAGGGGGAGGGAGTGATTAGAAATGTAGTGATAAAAGATATAAAAGTGGAAGTGCAGGAAGTGTATAAATTACTGGGAACTCAAGATGTAAGGAAAGCCCCAGGACCGGATGGAATCTCTAATTGGGTACTGAAGGAATGCAGAGAAAAACTGGTGGATAAGATTCACAATTTAATTGTGTGCTCCTTGGAAGAGGGGAAAGTGCCTCGGGAATGGAAGAGGGCAAATGTAGTACCAAACTATAAGGGATGAAACAAGGAAGAACCCCTGAATTATAGACCAGTGTCTCTAATGAGCATGGCTGCAAAATTGTGTGAGAGAATCCTGAAAGACAGATGGATAAAATATCTGGAAAAGATGAATATTCTGACTGAAAGTCAGTTTGGATTCAGAAGTGGAAGGTCATGTGTTTCCAACTTGTTGAGCTTTTCCTCAAGGGAGATTGATGTGCTACAGGAGAGAGACGGTTGGGTGGATTGTGTGTACTTAGATCTGGAGAAGGCCATCAACAAGGTACCCCACAAGAGACTAATGTGGAAATTAGAGCATATCGGAGGACTGAAGGGAAGCCTCCTGGAATGGATGAGATAATTTTTGGGTGACAGAGAAATGAGGACAGTAATAAAGGACAGGACATATGGATGGAGGGAAGTAACAAGTGGTGTCCCACAGGGCTCGGTGTTGGCACCAGTAATGTTCCTGATTTACGTAAATGATATGGCAGATGGAGTGAACAGTTATGCAAGTCTGTTTGCTGATGATGGAAAGATCTAGAGAAAGGTAGAGGTTGAAGAGGACTGTAAAATGCTACAGGAGGATCTGGATAGGATACATGATTGGAGCCGGATGTGGGAAATGAAATTCAATGCAAAAAAAATGTAAAATATTGGAAAGAGGTATAAGTACCAAGAGGCCACCATTGAATTATTTGATGGGTAATGAACCAATTAGAAAAGCGAGAGAAGAGAAAGATTTGGGAGTGCTGGTCCAGGATAGTTTGTCACCTGAAAAGCATATAAATAAGATAGTTAGAGAGACATATAAACTCTTGACCAATATAAGAGTGGCATTTCATTACATGGATGAGGAGATGATGAAAAAATTGATAGTGGCCATGATCTGCCCCAGGTCAGAATATGCAGGAGTAGTGTGGTCCCCACACAAAAAGAAAGATATAACTAAGATTGAGAGAATACAAAGAACAGCAACCAAGATGGTCCCCAGTCTGGCAGATGTCATACAGAAAGAAGCTGGAAAGGCTGGATTTGCCTTCCTTAGAGACAGGGAGAGAGAGGGGCGACATGATTGCAGTGTTCAGGACCATGATAGGAGTAGATAAAATTGACAGAGAAAATCTGTTTGTGTGGGATAAGAGGGTAACAAGAGGACACGGAATGAAACTAAAGAAGCCAAGCTACTCGAAGGACATCAAGAAATATAGCTTTCCTTATAGATGCATAGACCTGTGGAATAGCCTGGACAAAGAGATTGTCCAGTCTAAAAACTTAAACGACTTTAAGGCAAAATTTGACTTATTGAGAAACAGAGACGGGACCCCACGAGCGTAGCTCATTTCCTGTATATCACAATTAGGTAAATACACCTACACACACACAAGGACGAGCAGCCATAGCGAGAAGACGTGTCTCAAACCACTTGTCAACGAACCCTAAGTAGTTTTCAGGAACTGTCCTGTCTCCAGTCTTGCTCAAAATTTGAAGTACTGCAAGTTATTATAGTCTACCAAAAATGTAAAGAACTATTGTCAGTAAGTATACATGAATGTTTTATAGGAATTTTGGGAACAGCTGTTCAGTTTAGTACTGAAACCGACAATGTAAACATTGGGGAACTGGAATTTCCAGGATTTGACAGTGAAACAAATGTAATGGATCTGGTCAAAATGTTGATTATGAGAATTAGTGAACTAGAAAAGAAAGTGGAAGATCTAGTATCAAGAAACATGCCAGAAAATACCGAGAATACTATACAGAGTTTGATCTATCTATCTATCTATCTATTGCCAGACACCATAATCCCATAAGGGGTGGCCATTTGACTTTGAGTTATTTTTTTTTTACGGGGAGGGGCACTAACCCTCCACCAACCCACTTGTTGACACGTAGGGAGCACGTATGGTTTGGTTATATGGTTACCACCCAGCGTTGTAAATGGTTTCTTGGCTTACAGGAAACCATTTGGCTTGTCACTCAATGTAATGCCACCTGTAAAGGAAAGAAAAGCAGTAAGAAGTGACAGGAAATATAGGAGAAACAGGAAGAAAGGAGGGCAGGCACAGAAAAAGAATGACAAAGGCTAAGGAAGAAGTAGGCAGCACTACATCAAGTGAGTGGAAGAATACTATACAGAGTTTGATACAGGCCAATGAGACAGCGAACCAGGAGATTGAGAATTTGAAATGAGAAAATATTGAATTAAGGAGAAAACTAGAAGAGAGCAGTAACAAAACAGAGAAGGTAAGTAGTGTGTTAGAAGAGCAAAAGACAAAGTGGGCACACGTGGAAGAAGAACAGAAAGAAGTGGTCAGTTTAAGGGAAATTATTCAGGAAGAAAGGGAAATGAACAAGAAAAAAAATGGAAGAAAATGTAGTGAAAATATTGAAGAAAAAAGAGAAAATAGTGAGAGAAACAGAAGAAAGGAACAGATGTGTGATAATATTTGGAAACAGGGAGGAGGAAGAAAAGTTAGGTCTGTGAGACTCAAGAGAGACTCAAATCAGGTGAGGCAAATATTGGACAAGATCGATCCCTAAGGAAACAAGTGGGAAAAAGAAATTGAGGAAGTAAGGAGGATAGGGCCATATAAGAAAGGGGAAGCAAGACCAATTAGAGTTAAGATGTCTTCATAAGGTGTAGTAAATGACATACTTAAGGTGACCTGGAAACTGAGTAAAGAGGCAGGGATGGAAAATATTATACAGTAATCCCTCAAATATCCGGACGTCCAATACCCGGACATACTCACTATTCGGATATTCTGGGCTGCCCAACCCCCAAAATGCAAAAAAATCCGAAAAAAATCAATTAATTTTCGATTTTTTGGGGCCGCGTCAGTTTGAATTTCCCGCCCGCAATGATCGCATATGTTTACACTCGTGGCGTCTGTCTGTCGGTCGCCATTACCCACTCTGTTACTGACTCATGAACACCTCCAACAATGGCGGTGATATTGATTGCTTTTGTGGTGATACCCTACCTCCTACAGTGCTTGATACTGCTCTTCACCTTCTTAATCATCTGTGTGATGATGGAATTTACTCTTACTGTACAATGCAGTGAAGTGATGTGATTCCAGTTATAAAAAAAAAAAAAACGTTGTGTAAAGTGTTGGTGATAAGTGCTGGAGATTCTCAACTGGAAAGGTGTGTCAGGTGCAAGGTCTTCCTGTCAGAGTCTGAGATGATAGAGTGGGTTATTACATCAGAGGGCAGCTTCTTGTTCGTAAGTACCATAACTTCATGCCTAACCTGTTTTCATCATGCTGTAAATGTGTTAAAAGATTACCAAAAATGTTAATCATAATTTCCTGCTTGCAATTTAATTTTTCCATGCATGGTTCTTAAGTAAAACAGCTAGAAAAAAGGTGGATGATGTGAATTTCATGTCCGGTCCTAACCTAACCTAACATATGGTTACCATAAAGATTTTCATGCCTAACCTGTTTTCATGATGCTGTTAATGTGTTAAGAAATTACCCTAAATGTTATTCATAATTTCCTGCTTGCAATTTAATTTTCCCATGCATGGTTCTTAAGTAAAACAGCTAGAAAAAAGGTGGAAGCAGTTAATTTCAAGTCCGATCCTAGCCTAACCTAACCTATGGTTACCATAAAGATTTTCATGCCTAACCTGTTTTCATCATGCTGTACATGTGTTAAGCAATTACCCTAAATGTTAATCATAATTTCCTGCTTGCAATTTAATTTTTCCATGCATGGTTCTTAAGTAAAACAGCTAGAAAAAAGGTTGAAGCAGTTAATTTCATGTCTGGTCCTAACCTAACCTAACCTATGGTTACCATAAAGATTTTCATGCCTAACCTGTTTTCATCATGCTGTACATGTGTTAAAAAATTACCCTAAATGTTAATCATAATTTCCTGCTTGCTATTTAATTTTTCCATGCATGGTTCTTAAGTAAAACAGCTAGAAACAAGGTTGAAGCAGTGAATTTCATGTCCGGTCCTAACCTAACCTAACCTAATGTTGTGTTAATCATAATTTCCTGCTTTCAATTTAATTCTTTCATGTATGGTTATTAAGTGCACCAGCTATGAAAAAGGTTGAAGCCGTGAATTTCATGTCCGGTTATAACCTAACCTAACCTAACTTAACCTAACCTAACCATTTTTCTGGTAGCAATTAACATCATTTACTGTATTTGATGCTTTGTATCCAATAATTTAGTGCATAAAATGTGAGAAAACACGATTTCCATGTCCGATACTTACTTATACTATGCTGGCAAGTTCTGAGCTCCTATGACTCACTCACCCCTAAATCATCATTTTTTGGTTAAAATTCAATAAATTCATGCTATGTGTGCATTATTTATGTGAAAAGGGACCTAAATAAGTGCTATACATGTCCACTAGGGAGGTAGGAAGGTAGTTTTCTGATTTAGGTTAGGTTAGGTTAGGGTCATGAAAAACCAGGGCTGGAGCTTCATGACCTATATCCGGACAAAACCAATATTCGGACATGCCTTTGGCTCTATTACAACGGATATTGGAGGGATTACTGTAGTAAGAAAAGACCTGAATGAAGAAGAAAGTGGAGTTTTAAAATCTTTGAAGGACCAAGTAAAGGAAAAAAATGACAGGAGGACAGAGGAAGAATGTAAAACTTTTTTTTGGAGAGTGACGGATATGAAAGCAAGGAAGTGGTATGTGAAGAACTAGACGTGAAGGAAACAAAGGGGATGGATATGAATAAGAAAAAGAGAAGAACGAGTAAAGATAAAAACAGTGCAGCAAATCTGAGTATCATGTACAGTAATGTAGATGGGCTAATACCTAAGAAAGGGGAAATTGGAGATTACAGAAATGAAAATAAACCTGAAATAGTTTGCTTAGTAGAGAGTAACTTGCCCCGAGATGTCGATACAAAATTATTTGGCTGGAACAATTATAAGATTTGGAGGAAGGACAGAGAAGGTAATTTTGGGGGAGGTATAGTGATATTAACCCATAGTGACCCAAGAGCAAAGAATATAGAAATTGAAAATACCAAGGCTGATCTTTTGGGAGCTGTAATAGAAGACAGTTATGGAGAAAAAATGGATGTAATAGTATTTTATATGCCCCCCAAAACTAGGGCATGGACAAAGGAAGATTACGAACAATTAATAAGAGAATCCATTATTAGGCTAGAAATGTTAATTGAATGAAGAAAAAGAATAAAATTAATGGGAGATTTTAAATGTATAGAAGTTGATTGGGAAAGTATGGATGCTGGGAACAATGAGGAATCATGGGGAATAAATTAATGGAATTGATGATGGAAAACATGTTAACCCAGTTGATCAAAGAAAACACAAAAATTAGGGGTGACGACGAACCATCCAGGCTCAACCTAGTATTCACAAAGGACTGAAATTATGTGAGAAACATAACCTACCATTGCCCCTTTGGTAAAAGTGATCATCTAGTAATTGAGATGGATGTGGTAGGAGTTAGGGAAGGAGAAAGAGATGAAAAACACAGAGAAAATAGATAAAATTATGGGAAGACAGATTTTGCTTCCCAGAGGAACTTTTTCCAAAATGTAGAATGGAGTAAAATGAATACAATCACAAATGTTGATGAGAAATACAATCACAAATGTTGATGAGAAATATGAGTTTTTGACAGAAGTATATAAAACAGGAGTTACTAAGTATGTCCCAAAATTTTCTTCAGCTATGGAAAGGAAGAAAGAATGGTTTAACAACAGATGTAGGATGGCACAAGAGGCAAAAAAAAAAGCATGGAATAAAGTGAGAAGAAGGTATAGTGAAAGGGCTTGGGAGGAGTACAAGCAGGTAAGAAATGAATATGTAAGGGTACGGAGAGAAGAGGAAAGGAAATACGAAAAAGATATTGTATCTAACTGTAAAAAAGAGCAGAAACTATTTTATAGGTTTGTAAATGGCATAATGAAAGTTAAGGACAGTATAATACGACTGAGGGATGGAGATGAAACATACGAAAGAGAGGAAGACTTGTGTGAAATAATGAACAACAAGCTGCAGTCAGTTTATGTATTGGAAGACAAATTTAGGGAGCCTGAAATGGAACCCAGGCTGACGAGAATGGCCGAAATTACAGTTGACATGAATGAGGTGCTACAGCTGATGAAGGATTTGGATGTGAGAAAAGCAATGGGACCAGATGGTGTGGCTGGATGGATCCTGAAGGAATGTGCAGACCAGTTAGTGTGGCCAGTTTATGTCATCATCAAGACCTCGCTTGAAAATGGACAGTTACCTAAAGATTGGAAAAGAGCAAGAATTGTGCCAATCTTTAAGGGAGGAGATAGGGAGGATCCACTTAATTATAGACCTGTGTCACTTACTAGTATTGTTTGCAAAATCTGTGAGAAAGTTATTACAAAAAGATGGATAAAGTATTTAGAAGAAAATGAAGTGATAACACCAAGACAGTTTGGTTTTAGGGAAGGAAGATCATGTGTTACTAACCTATTAAGTTTCTACAGTAGGGTAACAGATGTTGTACAGGAGAGAGAGAGATGGGTGGACTGTGTCTATCTGGATCTTTAGAAAGCATTTGACACGGTGCCCTACTGGAGACTATTGTGGAAGTTGAGGAACTTTGGAGGGGTGCATGGGAAACTGTTAAAGTGGATGGGAGATTATTTGATAGGAAGGCAGATGAGAACAGTAATATGAGACAAGGTTTCACAATGCAGAAATGTGACTAGTGGAGCACCCCAGGGCTCTGTCCTGGCCCCAGTAATGTTTCTGATATATGTAAATGATTTGCCAGAGGGTTTGAATAGTTACAAGAGTATGTTTGCAGATGATACAATGGAGAAATGTTACTAGTGGAGCACCCCAGGGCTCTGTCCTGGCCCCAGTAATGTTTCTGATATATGTAAATGATTTGCCAGAGGGTTTGAATAGTTACATGAGTATGTTTGCAGATGATGCTAAAATTATGAAACATATTAAATGTATTGATACTTGTAAAGAACTGCAAGAGGACTTGGACAATCTACACAGCTGGAGCCAGACTTGGAAAATGGACTTTAAAGCCAAGAAGTGTCATGTATTAGAAATGGGTATAAGTGAAAGAAGACAACACTGGATATATAAAATGGGCAATGAGATGATTAGTAAAAGAAAGGATGAGAAAGACTTGGGAGTGATTATTCAGGATGACTTGCCATCAGAAAAGCATATAAACAAAATCATTGGGGGAACTTATGGATTACTGACCAACATGAGAGTGGCTTTTAATTATATGGATGAGGAAATGTTGAGGGAGTTGATAGTGACCATGATAAGACCAAGACTAGAGTATGTGGCGGTGGTATGGTCACCTCATTTGAAGAAGCATATTGATAAACTAGAGAGGGTTCAACGGATGGCAATGAAGATGATACCATGTTTAAGGGAACTCACCTACGAGGAGAGATTGGAAAAACTGAAGTTACCAACACTGCGCGAGAGAAGGGAAAGAGGTGACTTGATCACGATATTTAGAAATGTAAGAGAATTGGAAAGGATGGATAAAGAGGATCTTTTTGTGTTGGATGATGGAAGAACAAGAGGTCATGGCTTCAAGCTGAGGAAAAGTAGATGTCTTAATGATCTCAAAAGGTTCAGTTTCCTGAACAGAAGCATAAGTATTTGGAATGACTTAGACGAAGAGGTGGTGCAGGCAAAAAACAATCATGTATTTAAAACTAGATTAGATGAATGTAGATATGGAGATGGGACAACATGAGCTTAGCTCAATTCCTGTATACTACATATAGGTAAATACAAATAGGTAAATACACACACACACACACACATAACTCCCCTCCAAACAAACAAACAAAATTGGGAATTATCAAATCCACTTCTCCCTAAATGTGGTCCATTAAGTAATTTAAATGAAGTCATATGCCCATTTTTTTTTACAGTAAGATATGGCGGCATTTATGGCACTGTAGCTATGGTGTTTCTGACCAACATTCAAAAACTTAGAGGCCAGTGAAGGGGATATTCTTAACCCCTTCATTACCGAAATCGATAAGGTTTACGCTTGTAAACCTAGAAAAAGTTCTGGCGAGGAACCGATAACTGTAAGGCTTACGGTGGTAAACCTGATAAGCATAGGGAGGTATAGGAGGGTAGGAGTGTTGGTTTTGGAGTTACTAGAGAGACTTGGGTTGTAAGAACTGGCAACTTGACTCTGACGTCATTCTCCTTGTCATGGCCATATCAGAGTCCATGCCAGGCCATGACTGACATCATTTGGGTATTTTGGATATGATTTATTATTTCAAATGTTTTGGGCATATATATAGACCTATATGGTATGATATAAACAGAAAAAAATAGTTGCACTAGGCATATCAGCACGTGGTTACCATGACAACCACCCTCCTAGGCCCCACAACCAACCAGCAGCCAGTTCTCACCCGCAACCCCTCAGTATCCCCCAAGCTGCATGCTGTGACTGTGTGTTTTTTTTTTGGCTGTTTTTGTGTGATCATGGCGTCATCTGATACTGATGACGAATTTGATACAAAGCTTGCTAGTGAGTTAGATGAGTCTGACGACAATGAAACTCAATCAGACATCAGTGAGTGAGTCAGACGATGATTATATACCAGAAAACGACAGTGATGGTGAGAGTACGAGTGATGAAAGCGAGATAGATAATTGCTCAAATCCCAGCCCTGTAGGCTCGCCATTGTTGCAGAGTCCCTGAGGACCTGCCTTCACCCTCTTGTCGGATCCATTTGCAGATCAAAGGCCACCTCGACTACCTACACTTCACCTGGACTTTCCCAACGTACATCCTGCAGTGTATCAACGCCACGAGGAGCAACATATGAGTACTGTATATACCTTTTTATGTCTGTAAAGTCTATATTTATAGGAACAATGAAAGTTTAGTAAAGTATATATATCCCTACACGTATACTACTATAGGAAATGTATTTCAAATCATGCACAGTGTACCTCGTGATAAAAGTAATATAAAATGAAAAACAGCGCACTTATGATAAACAATCACCCCCCACGCACACGCATGAACTTCCGGGAATTCGGTTTGACGGAGGGAAAGCGGGGTGGCCGGGGGTGGGAGGCGCGGTAATGAAGGGGTTAACAGTGCTTTAAGTTGATGAGAGAGGTGCTATAAATTCAGTGTCTGAGGACGGCTGAAGAAACAGTAAAGTCTCACAGGAATTACCAGTAAGCTGAGGAATGTTCAAATGGTCATACAAAAGCAGAAGTCAACCCCAACCCAATCTTTATTTCCACTATTACCTGTTTTGTTCAGGTCAGCTAATCTGAGGTTTCAGACCCAGTTTACATAAAGGATGATCTGAGGAGAAAGTACAGTAAATGTCAGAAAGACTCACTGGATGGGAATCCTGTTTGATGGTTGTGGTATGTAGTCTAGAAAAGGACCACTGAAAAGACTGGGAGACATTCTGGCTGCAGATCAAAGAACTCTGATCATATGAATTTAATTAATACTTTGACTGCCAATGCAGTAATGAGGCCCTGGTATCTCAAATCAGCCCCATACTGAGTGCTCAGTTTCATCTGTCACTCAGTTTAGCCTTGGGGTCCTTCTACAAAGCTAAATGAGCTGATGTCTTAAAGTGTGAGCCATGAGAGGGAACGGCACTACTATGATCACTACGGTTGGGTACCCTGTATGATGCTTCTATAACTTGGAGGAAACTGCATTTTCAGCCACATATGTATCTGCCTTTTCACCCACTAGGGTCACTGTCAGAATCTCAAGAAAGGAAGCCAGTGTAGGAGAGAGGTAGGATAAACTCTCCATGTTCTTTCAAGAATTTTTCAGTGTCAAGACATGACAGCCTTGCTTGGGATCCAGATGACTATAGGGTAAACCTCTCCAGTATTCCCCTTGTTAAAGATGTTAAACAATACCATGCTTACAGTCTGAATGTCATTTTCTAAGGAAAAGCATACATCATCCATTCCTTAATTCTTCTTACCTCTTCCTCCACTTGCAAAGCTCTTTGACATGTTAACACAGCACACTACACTAGTGGGAAAATACAGTATACTGTATTTGGGTGTCCCACATGGCTTTACTGAAATAACCCATGTACTGTAATCAGGAATGGTTTAATGGTAATATCCAACTCTGACAAAGAAGATGCAGTGTGATTCCAACAATAGATGATCAAGCACATACAAGTTTAGTGGTTAGCACAACAGTAACAACAATCCTCATATACCTGTATGTACTGACCAGTCACAGCTATGCATAAGACAGCTAAACATCATCTATGGCTTTCCAAACTCTTACCTTGGTGAATCTAATAGCCATATGATTAAAGTGTGCCAGACTGGGCATTCACCTCATGTCATGAATGTGCAACACCTTATATGAGTCCACCTAATTCATCAGCTTTATGCAAGTGCCCTGAAGTTTGACTGATACTCTGGTTTTTCTACTATAATTTAACAACTTAGGGGCCTTTCCTGGACCAGTGGTGAAGCAGAGGTGGGGACAGTGGGTTGCAGTTGGAGAATTTTACTAAACTAGACAGAGGTACTATGCTATAATGTTCATGAGATAGCTTGACATAAACCTACAAAGGCCTATGTTTACACTGCATCTCAACAAATGGAGATGTTCAGTGCTGCCTCTCTCTCTCTCTCTCTCTCTCTCTCTCTCTCTCTCTCTCTCTCATTTGATACAGAGTGGATACATCTAGAGCACAGCTCCTCAGTCTCACTGGTCACATATGACAGGATACAAAGGGAACCATAAGTACAATCTCCAACTTGGTCTAGGTACAATTTTCTAACACCATACAAAAACTAAATGAATGTCAGATTTTAAAAAATAAAAAAATTTCTAAAACAAGTTACTATACAAGTTATTTTATCATTCTTTTTCTGTATCTGCCCTCCTCTCTTTCTATTTCCCTCATCTTTCCTGCCTGGCAATGTTTGCTACTCTTATTTCCTGTTCAGGTGGCTTTACATTCAGTGACAAGCCTAATGGCTTCCTTTAAGCCAGGAAACCATTTACAATACTGGGTAGTAACCAGACAACCAACCCACACATGTTCCTTAAGTGCCTACAGGTGGGATGACGGAGGGTTAGTGCTCCTCCCCATAAAACAACTAACTCTAAGACAAACAGCCACCCCTTATGGGATTATGGCATCTGGCTATAGACAGATAGACAGACGTTACTGTACTAACCAGAGTGAACATGAACATCAGCCTAACTGAATGGGGAACACATAGGAAGAATTATAACATACACAGTAGGACTGATGTCCATACTTGGCAGCCACCACAAAGAAATTATTGATCTGCACACAGTAGCTAGTAGCATAGATCTAGTTCAGATGGGGCCCACCTCAACTCCAACAATACTGTTAACAAAGGCACTTTTCACCATACTGCCATCAAAACTTATGGGAGCAGTTTTTCAAATACTTATCATCCACAATGAAATTCTAGGACCTCTCTCCTTGCTTTAAAGTGGGGATTTGGCTTGAGGAGGTAAACTGTCTACCTATTGCCAGACGCCTCAATCCCGCACGGGGTGGCGACAAACAAATCGCCTCCATGTCGCTCCGTCCCCCGCCATTTCACTACCCCGCTCCCAACTCACACCCTCCTCTCACATGTACCTCTCCACTAAATCCCTCCATCTCACCCTCGCTCCCCCCCCACTCCCCCCCCCCTCCACCACACTCACATACACTCTCAACGTCAGTCTTTCACTCTCCATCCTCTCCACATACCCAAACCACTTTAACGTGTTTCTCCTAACACTTCCTATCACGTCCACATCCACGCCACAACGCTCCTTCACTTCCTCATTCGTTAGTCTGTCTCTCCATGTGACTCCACAAGCTCCTCTCAAATAACTCTTTCCACTGCTCTCACTCTTCTGCCCTTCCAACAGGGTCCAAGCTTCACTTCCATATGCTAGAGTTGGTATCACAATACTGTCATGTAACAACTTTTTCACTTCCATGCTCACTTCCCTGTTTCTTATCACTGCTTTCAACAAACCAGCAACCTTCCTTCCCTGCTGCACCCTTTCAAGCATTTCACCTTCCAGACTTCCATCCTTACTCATCACACTACCCAAGTACTTAAATGCACTCACATTCTCCATATCCTCCCCAACCAATCTCACTGTACAGTCACTGGCTTCACTTCTCTCGAAGACCATCACTTTACTCTTCTCTACATTCACCTTTAGATTCAGTTTCTTACACACTCTCCCAAACTCATCTACCATGCCTTGCAGCTCTCCTTCATCTTCACTGAACAACACATTATCATCTGCAAACAACAGTACAGGGATTTCCAAACACTGCCCTCTCTCACTAGGGCTGCTCCAACATCCACTGCCCAACCTTGTATCTCTTTTAAAACCCAATCCATGTACAGATTGAACAACCATGGTGACATGACACATCCTTGTTTCAATCCAACCTTCAAATGGAAAGATTCACTCAATTTGCATCCACACGCACTGCAGCCTTACCACCCTCATACATACTCATCACTGCCTTCAACAACTTCCCATCCACTCCATATATTCTTAATACTTTCCACAATCTTTGTCTATCCACCCTGTTATATGCTTTCTCCAAATCCATGAAGGCTGCCACCTTTAGATTCCATTTCTTACACACTCTCCCAAACTCATCTACCAAGCCTTCCAGCTCTCCTTCATCTTCACTGAACAACGCAGTATCATCTGCAAACAACAGTACAGGGAGTTTCCAAACACTGCCCTCTCTCACTAGGACTGCTTCAACATCCACTGCCCGACCTTGTATCTCTTTTAAAACCCCATCCATGTACAGATTGAACAACCATGGTGACATGACACATCCTTGTTTCAATCCAACCTTCAAATGGAAAGATTCACTCAGTTTGCATGCACACGCACTGCAGCCTTAGCACCCTCATACATACTCATCACTGACATCAACAACTTCCCATCCACTCAATATATTCTTAATACTTTCCAAAATCCTTGTCTATCCACCCTGTCATATGCTTTCTCCAAATCCATGAAGGCTGCAAACAAATTCCTTCCCTTCTCTAGAAACTTTTCCACTAAAGATCAAAGAATGAATATCTGGTCTACATAACCTCTTCCCTTCCTAAAGCCTCCCTGTTCTTCTCCACCTAATTCCTCTGTTATTTCCCTAACTCTGTCAATAAGTATCCTACCATATATTTTCCTATTACACTAAGAAGCCAAATGCCCCTATGATTACCACACACTTCTATTTCCCCTTTTCCTTTGTACAGAGGAATAATTATACCTGACTTTCAATCCTCCGGGACTCTACCTTCCTCCCAGGCCAATCTGCACACCTCCCACATCCATTCTATCACTATCTCTCCCCCATGCTTCGGCACTTCACCACACACTCCATCAATTCCTGGGTAAACCATACAAAAATTCTCACTCTACAATGCAGAGCCACCCACATATTGAAAAACAGTTAAATAACAGATGTGTAGTGCTCTCTACTTCTTCCTTAGCCTTTATCATTCTTTTTCTGTGCCTGCCCTCCTCTCTTCCTATTTCCCCCATCTTTCCTGTCACTTCTACTGCTTTTCTTTCCTTTACAGGTGGCTTTACATTGAGTGACAAGCTAAATGGTTTCCTGTAAGCCAAGAAACCATTTACAATGCTGGGTGGTAACCATATAACCATACAATACGTGCTCCATACGTGTCAACAAGTGGGTTGGTGGAGGGTTAGTACCCCTCCCCGTAATATAAATAACTCAAAGTCAAGTGGCCACCCCTCGCGGGATTATGGTGTCTGGCAATAGATAGATAGACAGATGTAATATAAATTATTTAGTGTTGAGGGAAAGTAAGAAAATGTTCTGGAAGGAGGTTAAGAGAGAGGGCCAGGATGATAAAGAAGGTAGTGGGGAAGTAAAAGATAAAAATGGCAGATTGGTGGTGACGGGAGAAAAAATGAGCAGACAACACTTAAAGGAATAGAAAGTCAGTTAATTCGAGAATAAGTGGCTGGGGAAAGACTGGGAGATGGGGAGAGATGAGACGCAAGGAGGAGATCAGTAGCATGAAAGTAGTGACAGCAATAAAGAAAGTCAAAATGGGGCAGCCCCATTAATTAATGGAGTGTGTGGTGAGATACAGAAGCACAGGGGAGAGATAATAGTGGAATGGCTGTGGAAGACATGCATGTTGGCCTAAGAGGAAGGTAGAATCCTAGAGGACTGGAAGTCAGGTATAATTATTCCCCTGTATAAACGAAAAGGAGAAAAAGAAGTGTGTGTGGTAAACATATGGGCATTTGTCTTCTATCTATTGCCAGACACCTCAATCCAGAACAGGGTGGCCACAAACAAATCGCCTCCATGTCACTCTGTCCCCTGCCATTTCACTACCAGGCTCCCAACTCACACCCCCCTCTCTCATATACCTCTCCACTCCATCCCTCCACCTCATCCTCGGCCTCCCCCTCCCTCTCGCCCCCTCCACCTCCCTCATATACACTCTCCTCGTCAATCTTTCACTCTCCATTCTCTCCACATGTCTTCTTAGTGTAATATGAAAAATATCTATCTATCTATCTATTGCCAGATACCTCAATCCTGCACGGGGTGGCATCAAACAAATCGCCTCCATGTCACTCTGTCCCCCGGCATTTCACTACCCCGCTCCCAACTCACACCCCTCTCTCTCATGTACCTCTCCACTCCATCCCTCCATCTCATCCTCGGCCTCCCCCTCCCTCTCGCCCCCTCCACCTCACTCACATACACTCTCCTCGTCAGTCTTTCACTCTCCATCCTCTCCACATGCCCAAACCACCTTAACGTGTTTCTCCTAACGCTTCCTATCACGTCCACATCCACACCACAATGCTCCTTCACTTCCTCATTAGTTGTCTGTCTTTCCAGGTGACTCCACATGCTCCTTTCAAATAACTCATTTCCACTGCTCTCACTCTTGACTTCTGTCCTTCCAACAGGGTCCAAGCTTCACTTCCATATGTTAGAGTTGGTCACAATACTGTCATGTAACAACTTTTTCACTTCCATGTTTCTTATCACTGCTTTCAACAAACCAGCAACCTTCTTTTCCTGCTGCACCCTTTCGAGCACTTCACCCTCCAGACTTCCATCCTTACTCATCACACTACCCAAGTACTTCAATGCACTCACATTCTCCATATCCTCCCCATCCAATCTCACTGTACATTCACTGGCTTCACTTCTCTCGAAGACCATCACTTTACTCTTCCCCACATTCACCTTTAGATTCCGTTTCTTACACCCACTCCCAAACTCATGTACCAAGCCTTGCAGCTCCCCTTCGTCTTCACTCAACAACACAGTATCATCTGCAAACAACAGTACAGGTAGTTTCCAAACACTGCCCTCTCTCACTAAGGCCGCTTCAACATCCACTGCCCGACCTTGTATCTCTTTCATAACCCCATCCATGTACAGATTGAACAACCATGGTGACATGACACAACCTTGTTTCAATCCAACCGTCAAATGGAAAGATTCACTCAGTTTGCCATCCACATGCACTGCAGCCTTAGCACCCTCATACATACTCTTCACTGCCTTCAACAACTTCCCATCCACTCAATATATTTTTAATACTTTCCACAATCCTTGTCTATCCACACTGTCATATGCTTTCTCCAAATCCATGAAGGCTGCAAACAACTTCTTTCCCTTCTCTAGAAACTTTTCCACTAAAGATCGAAGAATGAATATCTGGTCTACACAACCTCTTCCCTTCCTAAAACCTCCCTGTTCTTCTCCTACTAATTCCTCTGTTATTTCCCTAACTCTGTCAATAAGTATCCTACCATATACTTTTCCTATTACACTAACAAGGCAAATGCCCCCATGATTACCACACACTTCTTTTTCCCCTTTTCCTTTGTACAGAAGAATAATTATACCTGACTTCCAATCCTCCAGGACTCTACCTTCCTCCCAGGCCAATCTGCACACCTTCCACATCCATTCTATCACTATCTCTCCCCCATGCTTCAGCATTTCACCACACACTCCATCTATTCCTGGGGATTTCCCCATTTTAACTTTCTTCATTGCTTCCACCACTTCCATCCTACTGATTTCTTCCTCTCTTCTCACAACCCTCCTTCTCCCCGCCATTCCCCAGCCACTTACAGTATACTTGCATTACTTTTATTCTCTATGTTCAACAATTCGTTAAAGTGTTTTCTCCATCTGTTAACTTTTTCTCCCTTCTCCACTAGTAATCTACCATTTTATCTTTCACACCCCCACTAACATCGTTGGCACCCTGTCTAGCTCTCTTTACCTCTTTCCAGAACATTTTCTTACATTCCCTCCACTTTGCACTCAAATTCCTTCCAAATTCCTCATCCACTCTCTTCTTACTCTCTCTTACTAAGAACAGGGAGGTTACAGGATGGGATGTGGTTGAGTAGATCAGATATTCATCCCAAGGTGTTTAGTGGAAATGTTTCTAGAGAAGAGGAAGAAGTTGTATGCAGCCTTGATGGTTTTGGAGAAGGTTTATGACAGAGTGGACAGGCAAGCATTGTGGAAAAAATATATGGAGTAAATGGGAAACTGCTGAATGCTGTAGAAGTATGTATGAAAGCACTAAGGATGCAGTGCATATGGATGGTGATCCAAGAGAATATTTCTATCTGAATGTTGGACTGGAACAGGACTGTGTCATGTTATCATGGTTGCTCAATTTGTACATGAATGAAGTTATAGGAAAGATAACAGGTATGGCAGTGGATGCTGGAGTGGCCATAATGAGAACAGCAGCATTTGGAAACTTCCTGTTCAGTTGCTTGCAAATACTGTAATACTATACAGGCAGACCCTGAGATATGATACCCCTAGATGTGATACCCTGGCATAGTGATGGGGGTAGAAATACCACCCTACCCTGCCGAACCATGGCCAAACCCCGGTATAACGATTTTTTTTTTTTTAACCGATTGTGATGATATTTTAGACTTAAATTTTGTGTTTAGGTTGAATTATATACTGTTATCGGACTTAGATTAATGTGTTTTAGTCATAGGTGGGGTGAACACCATCATTTTAGGGTACAGTTTACTAAGTTTGATTTTTTCCAGAATTATTTTTGATGATTTTCATATATTATTTTTGAGTTTAGGTGAGTTATAAACTGCTTTTGGGCTTAGTTTACCTTGTTTCAAGGATATTTGGGGGTTTAGGTTAGCTACAAACTTGTTTTTGGACTAAATACGGATGGGTTTAGGAATTGGTTTGGGAGGGAACCCAAGGCTTAAAAACACATCCCAATGCTTTACATGTTAAATGTACACCGAGATGAGATACCCCGCCTAGCGATGGATTTTTACTTAACCAACTGCATCGCTAAACTGGGGTATGCCTGTGTTTTAGTGGCAAATATGAAAGGGAACTGCAATGCTAGGTTAATGAGTCTGGGTCAGTAAGTAAGAAATGGAATCTAAAGGTGTTTGTAGGGAGGAGCAATGAAATCAATGAATGCACAGTGAGGTTGAATGATGAGGAAATGGAAAATGTGAGTGTATTTGGGTAGTGTGATGATGAGGGATGGAAGTATGGAGGATGAAGTGATTCAAAGGGTTTAACAAGGAAAGAAGGTTCCTGGTTCATTGAAAACAGTGATAAGAAATAGGGAAGTGAGCATGGAAGTAAAAAATGTTGCTGCATAATAGTACTGTGATCCCCACTCTTAACATATGGATGCAAAGCTTGGACCTTGTTGAAATGACACAAGTCAAGAGTGAGTGCAATGGAAACAAGTTATTTGAGAGAAACATACAGAGTTACATGCATAAACAGACTGGCAAATGAGGAAATAAAAGAACAGTGTGGTGTGGAAGTGGATATGACAGAAAGTGGATATGGCCATGTGGAGAGGCAGGATAGTGAGAGACTACCAAGGAGAGTGTATGAGTGAGGTAGAGGGGCAGGAGAGGGAGGGGGAGATGCGAGGATGAGATGGAGGGACAGAGCAAAGAGAAATATGAGAGAGGGGGGTTTAAGTTGAGGGGAGGACAGTGAAATGGCAGGGGACAGGATGACATGGAGTCGATTTGTTTGAGGCCCTCTCTTATGAAATTAAGGCATCTGGCTATAGATAGATAAACAGATATATAGATAGACAGATAGATGGATAGACAGATAAGTAGATATACAGACAGGGTCTGAGTTAAAATTATATATATATACAGTAGGCGCGGAAAGTACCGACGCTTTTTTGCCGACGTCATTCTTTTTCGCGTTAAGTGAAGTAGGGTCAATACTACCCTCCCCTGTGATGCGAAATGAGCTTACGCTTCTTCAACAGGAGCTGGCAACCCTGCTTGATAGGTTTGGCACCACAGAAGCAGGCTCAGTAATGTTTGGGCAGCCACAGGAGGAGGATTGTCTCTGTGTGTGATGCACCACGAGGGCATGTTTTGACTCAAATAACACAATTATTTGGTTACCTACCACATTCTCATCATGCCTAAAGTAACCACAAGCAAGGACAAACGTGTGGAGGTGATTACTTTATACAAAGATGGCCACAAACTCCCATTTATTGCAAATCAGATGGTGTTAGACTGAGGACAGTGCAGAGACTGGTGAAGCAGTTCAAGGACAGTGGGGAGGCCATTCCTCCCACTCCACTTC
>JAGKTI010001680.1:0-47220 GCA_018397915.1 Birgus latro
CCTGGTGGCAACTTTCACTGGGAACCTGATCCTGGTGGCAACTTTTCTCAGACATCTTGGGTGCAACGTTTGTTGATAACTATAACTGGAGACCCATGTTAAAATATTTCTTAAAAAGCCAAGGACAGAATGTCACTGTGATAGAGTTGCCAGGGAAATACTGCAAAAAAAAATAATTGTACTACACTACCTTAAAAACATATGAAGGGAAAGCCAAATCTTTTGAGCAACTCACAACCGACAACCATCACAAAATTGCAGCCTTAATTTCTTTGGCAGTTTGAATGAACCATCTAATGACTACTATCAATGATTTGGACAATCCTGTAGAGAGAGAGAGAGAGAGAGAGAGAAATGGTTTCCTGTACACCTGGAAACCATTTATGCTGGGTGGTAACCATATACCCAAATATTGGCACCTGGTGGATTAGTGGGTAATTATGGCGCTCCAATCGGATTGAGCCGGTGAAGGTTTATATCCAAGGGGTGGTTGGGGTTTATTGCTCACATAATGCCACTCAGGGTTGTGTGAGGCTGGTCACTCTCATCTGAAATGTCAGGAGCAACTTGTCTAGCCCCAGGCTCCTATGCTCTTCATGGGGCAATACAGAATGGGAGAAGAGTAGAGAAAATATTGAAAGGGGGAGAAAGAGGGAACATGTGGGAGAGAGATGGTAAAAGGAGACAAAAATATCCAGAAAAAGGTAGAAGTTAATAAAGTGTAAGATCCAAGTAAATAATACAGTAACGTAAGAGCCCAAAAGATGGAAAATACCCTGTAAATAAATGTAAAAGATATTCAGTACATACCATATGCCTTAAGCTGTACACAAGCTAAAGTCTTGTAGTTATGGTATGCACAAGAAGAGCAGTAACATCAAGTTTTTCATGGGGGTTAAGGAAGACACACCACAAATAGTGATATTCCAAAAATAATGAAAATCCATCAGAAGTGGCCCCCAAGAGCCATAGTTTAACTGTGTGCTTGCCTAAAAACCTTTGAAGTGTACTGCCTCCAAAAGTCACCACACATTACAATATATCTGTTTAAAGTGTATTTTCAGATGATTTACAAACTTTCCAAATCACCTCAAAATAAAACTTCATCATCTGGACCTCCTTTCCCACCCAAGGGCAGGGTGAGGAGTAGCAACATCCAGAGGGCCCAAATATGCCCAATCCAATGGGCCACGCATCCATTCACTCATCATTCAAGCTCCCGGAATCCTGGCTCTATCTGATACGCCAAAAACATTCACCATGTTCTGTAGCTTCGCACAAACGTATCCGATAGAGTCAATCAGGACGCTGTCACATTAAGAAGGGGTGCCAAATCCCTGATCATGTGCTCCTTCTCACAATATTCATCCAGCCAGCTCAATCTCTTGTCAGTCCCCTAGCCTCACTGACTTCCAAACCTCTCTTCCTTACACACTCATCCACCACCTCTCTCCATCTTCTCCTTGGCCTACCTTGGCTCCTCTTTCCTTCAAATCCACTCAGATATACCTTTATCACCACTCTATTGTTATCCATTCTCTCCACATGACCATACCATCTCAGTACACTCTCTTCGATTCTGGTGTTCACAGACTTCCTCACTCCACATCTATCACGAATCACATTACCTCGTATCCTATCCACTCCCAATACTCCACATACATTTCCTCAGCAGTCCCACTGCTCTCAATCCTGACTTTTCATTTTCATGTCATACACTCACATCCATATGTTAAAGTTGGCACTAACACTCCTTCATGTAAGTCTTGTGCAGCTGCAACAATCAAGCCTCTGTTTCTTATCAAGGCCTTCATAGCACCAGCTACTTTCCTTCCTTGTGTCACTACTTTCCATTTTTGCACATTTTCCTCTCTTTTCTATCACTGTATCCAGGTATTTGAACTCTCTCACCAATTCCAGTCTCTTTCCATTCACTGTAACATCACACTGGGAGTCACTTTCTCTCAATAACCATCACTTTTCTCTTTTCTACATTTACTCTCAAGGCATGACACTCACAGACATCAGCAAAACTCTGCACTAGTCTACCAAGTTCTTGTCCAGTATTTGCAAACAGCACTGCATCATCAGCATACAACAGATTTGAGATATTCTATCCATCACCATTCATTAAAAACACCATACCCCTCTCCATTACACGTGTTTTTACTTCTCTCACCACACCATCCATATATATATGTATATAATGAACAACCATGGGGACATTACACAACCTTGTCGCATGCTCACACCGACTGTGAACCAGTCACTCAGATGCCCATTTACCCTTACACATGTTTCACTACCATCATAAAAACTCTTGACAGCACCTAGCAGCTTACCATCTACACCATACATGCGCAAAACCTTCCACAATCCTTCTCTGTCTACTTTGTCATATGCTTTTTCCAGATCCATGAATGTTATAAACACCTTATAGTCCTTCTCACGAGACTTCACCACTATCCGTCTCACTGCAAGTATTTGATCCACACACCCTCTGCCACTCCTAAAGCCACCCTGTTCATCACTCACCAGGACTTCTGATACCTCTCTTACTTTCTTTATAATTCTTCCATATACCTTCCCTACCACACTTACAGTAGCATATTCCATGATGATTTAATCAACCATGAATAACAAAAACTGGCATGGTTGAGATTATGAAAAATGAGGGAAGATTATACTGCACTTAATACAAAAGATGGAGCAAAGGCAAATGGATTAACATATAACTATGAGCAACAGCTCAGTGAAAGTCCTCTGCCAGCACTGTCCTGCCTTCCATAGTTCCCAAACCTCCCTAAATGACAGACAGTACCTTCCTTATTATTTCTTTTGTTGTGTGATTTATACTGACACTCCTTCACATACTCTCTTATTGTGATTCGTACTACTATCATCATCATCATTATCATCTAATTCTGTACTGCACCATAGCATAGGAGACCAGGGCTAGGTAAGCTGATCCTGACATTTAAGGTAAGAGTGACCAGCCTCACACATCCATGAGTGGCTTTATGTAAGCAATAAACCCCAACCACCCCTTGGATATAAATCTGCACAGGCTTAATCTGACTGGAGTGCCTTAATTCCCCACTAAACCACCAGGTATGGTACTGTGATTTGGTTATATGGTTACCATACTACTATCAGAAAAAATATATATATATATATACATTTTACCAGTACACCTTCAATGTCACTGACATCAGTGAGGCACTGGCAAATTTTTGCTCATGGCTGTACCTGACTGATAGAGACATATGGATAAAATGATGAGAGGGAAAAACAGGCAACAGCTTAACCCCTTCAATTCAGTAACATTTTCTTATTTTATTGCTGCTATTTCCAGATCATATTCATCTTAAGAGAGATTTTTTGAGCTGGAGGGGTTAATGTAGTCTTTGTTAACTTACTAGTACACGAAGTCTCTCCTGAGCTGCATATGACCATCTATTTGTTGGCAAAAGCAAAGGAAATAATATATATCATCAGATATGTTTTGGACTACACAAAACTCTATGCTGTTCCTGCATTACAGGAATGAAAACTTCATCTCCATTCTGTGTTTTCTTCCATTCACTCTATTTGTTTTGGGTAGTATAAGATAGTAGGACATTTTAACAAAAAATTTGCATTGTAACAAAATGCCTAAGAATATATATTGTTTGCATACGGAAGCCTGACGATGGAGAGGAGAAACATGAAAGAAGTGATGAGAAGTGTGTGGCAAAATAATAAATAAATAAAAAAGTGAATAAATAAGGATGAGAAAGTATGGTAAGCAAATAAAATGATGAAAAATGCACACTGGAGACAGTATGAGGAAAGAATAACAGAATGGAAACACTGAACAAAGATAAGCAAATAGTTATCTATGACACTAATATGGATGTGGATGTGGGTGACAGAGGTTAATGGTATGGTAAATAACTGTGAATCTAAGACAAGTAGAAAGAGACAAAAGATGAGTACAGTACTGTATAATGATAAATGGAACTTATTTACCATGAACTAATTATACTACAAAGAGGTTAATGATGAGAAGAATCAGTAAATGGTGACAGTGGTAAGAGATATGGATGCAACAGTGAAATATACAAAGGCATGGGAAGAAACTGAAAGGTGATGAGTGAGCTTCATATAAACCCTGTAATCTGTAGATACTTTTTTAACAATATATTCATGCTATTCCATGGTGAAGATTAAGACTCACGTAAACTCCTCCAACCTAAAAACGTAATTTTCATTTTACTCATACTTCTCCCAAACAATTTCACTCAGATTAAGAGATTTTAAAACTGGGTAAATTACACTGTACTCATTTACCCTGGGGAACCTTTTGTTGTCATTCATCACTATCATCATCCTGACATTCTGTTTGGCCTAAGGTTAGCAATAGGTAGGGGGGGGGAGGGAAGTAGAACTATCAAGAGTACAGCATAACCACTAAAATGGACCACACAATCACCTGCACACCACACAATCCCTGGCATTGCAGTAAATTTGGCATGAATTGTAACAACTGGCTTGCAAATGCCTGACATGGGCAGGAAGTTCCTATTATATATGTTCACACTCTGTTTTGTAGGTTCTGAAAGGCAACTACCTGACAGGGCTGAGGAACACCACTTTGAAACTGAAGTGTGTGTACTTTTTTTTTTTTTTTGAAGCTCCAGCTGGGAATCGAACTTGACACCTGTAGAAGGAAGTCAGGCACTGTTACCAATGAGCCATTGTGTGAAAAAAGCTAAGTCACTTGAATTCTACGACAAACCAGGTAAATCTGTTATGGGAGAATATACATCAATCTCAACACATCAGGAGTTTTGCTTAGCCCCCACGCAACTCGGCACGTGACAAAGCAGTTTCAATCTACCCCAGCCAATAAACGAACATCTTTATATGTTGGAGAGAAACATATTACATGTGCGTTTTTTTTTTTTTTTTACGCTCCAGCTGGGAATCAAACTCACGGCCACTTGATGGAAGTCAGGCACTGTTACCACTAAACCATGGCATGATAAAAGCTAAGCCACCTGAATTCTACGATGAACCAGGTAAATCCATTATGGGAGGATATGTATCAATCTCAACACATCAGGATTTTTGCTTAGCCCCATGCAACTAGGCAAGTGAAGGAGCAGTTTTAATCTATCCCAGCCAGTACATGAGCGTCCTTATATGTTGGAGAGACACACCTTACACACGTGTACAAATATTTTTTTATGCTCCAGCCAGGAATTGAACCCGAGACCCCTAGTTGGAAGTCAGGCACTGTTACCACTGCACTGTAGCATGATAAAAGCTAAGCCACCTGAATTCTATGATGAACCATGTAAATCTGTTATGGGAGGATATATATAAATCTCAACACATCGGGATTTTTGCTTAGCCCCACACAACTTGGCAAGTGACAGAGTAGTTTCAATCTATCTCAGCCAGTACACGAGCATCTTTATACGTTGGAGAGACACACATACACGCGTGTAGATTTTTTTTTTACGCTCCAGCCAGAAATATAACCCAATCAAGCACTGTTACCACTACACCATGGCGTGATAAAAGCTAAGCCACCTGGATATGTTGAGACTGAAACATATCCTCCCATGATGGATTTACCTGGTTCGTCATAGAATTCAGATGGCTTAGCTTTTATCACGCCATGGTGTAATGGTAACAGTGCCTGACTTACATCTAGGGGTCTCAGGTTTGATTCCTGGCTGGAGCGTAAAAAAAAAAAAAAATGTACACACGTCATCATGTGTGTCTCTCCAACATATGATGACTCTCGTGTACTGGCTGGGATAGATTACGACTGCTCTGTCACTTGTCGAGTTGTGTGGGGCTAAGCAAAAATCATGATGTGTTGAGATTGATATATAACCTCTCATGACGGATATACCTGGTTCGTAATAAAATTCTGGTGGCGTAGCTTTTATCAGACCATGGTACAGTGGTAACAGTGCCTGACCTCCATCTAGAGGTCTTGGGTTCAATTCCTGGCTGAAGAGTATTTAAAAAAAAAAAAAAAAAAAAAAAAGTGTAGGTATGGGAGGCATTTGGAGCTTAAGGTGAGAAATATATATAGTAAATATTAGAATGGCTTTTCTTTTAAAGATGTTAATTAGATGACATGGATGCCGAGGTTGACGTGGATGAATAAGGACGGTGTCTGGGGAGGTGGAAGTGGTGTGAAGGGTGGATGTGGCTGAGGGCATCAGCACCCTGGAGGTCACGAAGGGGAGGGCGAGCACGGACACCCCGGGTGGTGGGCCGATTTGAAGGGTTTGGGGACAACATCAGCTTCAGCAGGGATGTCTGGTGGTGAAGAGGAAGAGTCACTATCATCATTATCGTAATCATCATCATTACTGTCTTCATCACAATTATTAGTAAAACATACTGGAAAACATTCAGAAGAAGGACAAAGAAAGTATAAAAAAGACCTATCAAGACAGTGCACAATGACATGAACCATATATCCTTTCATTCATCATTCAAGTCTTCAGAATTCTTTGCTCCATCTCGCATACCAAACAATCCATAAAAAACTGAGCACCATACTGCCTATTTAAAATGATGTAGAGGTGAAACCAATGTTTCTGGTTTTTAACCAAATTATCCATTATAGGTGACCTCTGCTTTACAACTGATCACTATGCAACTGGTTCAACTTAATGACAACACCTAAATTGCAATTCTGCTCACCTGGAAAATCAACTTACCACCCCCATTCATCACCCCCCACCCCCACCCTAAACCCCACCCCACCCCCACCTCTCCCAAGCACCCAGTCCCCATCCCTGCATCACCCCACAACTCCCCCCCCCACAGCTTCCCCCCCACCATATCCCACCCGCCTATTATGCCCTTCCTGAGCGTATGTCAAAACACTCAAATGCCTGTCTTTTAGGGGTTAAGCTAAAGATGTTAACTGAATGAAGAAACAGAATAATAACCATGGGGGATTTTAATTGTAGAGAAGTTGATTGGGAAAGTATGGATGCTGGGAACACTGAGGTATCATGGGGAAATAAATTACTGGAATTGGTGATGGAAAACATGTTAACCCAATTAATTCAAGAAAATACAAGAATTAGAGGAGATGACGAACCATCAAGGCTGGGCTTGCTATTCACAAAGGACCCAAACAATGTGAAGAACATAACTTACCAATGCCCCTTTGGTAAAAGCGATCATCTGGTTATTGAGATGGAAGTGGTTGGAATAAGGGAAGGAGAAAGAAATGAAAAACAAAGAGAAAATACATACAATTATGGGAAGGCAGACTTTGCTTCCCTGAAGTTCTTTTTTCAAAATGTAGATGAGAAAAATGAATGTGACCATAAATGTTGATGAGCTATGAATTTTTGACAGAAGTATATAAAACAAGAATTAGTAAATATGTTCCAAAATTCTCCACAGCAATGGAAAGGAAGAAAGAATGGTTTAACAATAGGTGTAGAATGGCACTTGAGGCATGAAAAAGAGCATGGAATAAAGTGAGAAAAAGGTATAGTGAAAAGGCCTGGGAGGAGTACAAGCAGGTAAGAAATGAATATGTAAGGGTTAGGAGAGAGGAAGAAAGGAAATACAAAAAAGATTTTGTAACTAAAATGTAAAAAAGAGCACTAAACTATTTTATTCATTCATCATCATCATTCATTCATTCATCATTCAATCCTATGTTGCCCCATGAGAAGCATAGGAGCCCGGGGCTAGGAAGGTTGGTCCTGACATTTAAGAAGAGTGACCAGCCTCACTCATCCCTGAGTGGCATTACATGAACAATAAACCCCAACCACCACTTGGATATAAACTTTCACTGGCTCAATCTGATTGGAGCACCATAATTACCCACTAAACCACCAGGCGCCAAAATTTGGTTATAAGGTTACCACCCAGCATAGTAAATGGTTTCCTGGTGTACAGGAAACCATTTGGCTTGTCACTCACTGTAGAGTCACCCACAGGCAGAAGGAAGAGGAAAGAATGAAGGAAAGAAAGACAGAAGAAGGAGTGTAAAGTCACCCACAGGCAGAAGGATGAGGAAAGAGTGAAGGAAAGAAAGACAGAAGAGGATGGAAGGAAAGAAAGATGGAAGAGAGGAAAGGGCAGACACCTGAGAGCAGCACTATATTAAATGAGTGGATATAGGTTTGTAAATGGTAAAATGAAAGTTAAGGAAAGTATAATACGATTGAAGGATAGAGATGAAACTTACGAAAAAGAAGAAGAACTGTGTGAAATAACGAACAACAAGCTTCAGTCAGTCTATGTGCTGGAGGAGGGGTTTAGGGAAACTGAACTGGAACCCAGGATGACGAGAATGGCAGAAATTGCAGTTGACGTGAATGAGGTGCTATAGCTGATGAGGGACTTGGATGTGAGGAAAGCAATAGGACCAGACAGTGCGGCTAGATGGATCCTGAAGAAATGTGCTCACCAATTAGTGTGGCTGGTTTATGTCATCATTACGAGCTCTCTGGAAAATGGACAGATACCTAAAGACCTGAAAAGAGCAAATACTGTGCTAATCTTCAAGGGAGGAGATAAGGAAGATCCACTCAGTTATAGACCTGTATCACTTACTACAGTCATGACGCACAACTCTGAGGCTGTCATTATTGTACCCTGGCAACCTACCTGTCAACAGTGCTTCCGATTTCATGTACAGTAGAACCTTTCTAGTTCGGACTATATGGGGGGAAGGGTTGTCCGAATTAGCAGATTGTCTGGACCATCAGGGTAATCTCCAGTTCATACCAAAAACTATCTACATATGGTATGTTTGTTAATTATAAATGTGGCATATGTCAACCCTGTGTAAATGCAAGATGAAAGGATACTAAAATAACCAAAGTAAGCATATGCAGCAGTTTTGTATTGCATAATTTACAGGTAAGGCCATGGCAAGTAACTAGCCTGCTTTGAAACTGTTATGACCAAGATGTTTGGCGAGCCTTTCTGCTGCAGACTGAAGCTCATTTCCTCTCACTACCACCCCGCATGATCGCTGTTGTACGTACCATTTATATACAGCCTCTTCTAGGTTCTTGTTCGGTGGCATTTTCAGAGCTTTTCTTTTATTTTTACCATGGTTACTGTCTGCAACATCAAATTTTAAAGCAAACTGTCTCATTTTATCTTTGTTTTTCTTGATGTCAGACACAGTTTGTTTGGCGATACCAAACTCGTTCACGAGATTTCCTGGAGGAACACCAGCATCTAGTTTATCCTGTATTTTCACTTTATCTGCAATACTTAGTGTTACATGTTTCCTTTTAACACCCTTACTCATTGCAGAAGCTTTAAGGGACATGATAATGAGGATTAACTTTTAAAATACGGCGTCAAATTATAAATGGTCGGTGAAGTAGTTGATGGAACGAATGCTAGTGTGTGTGTTTAAACAGGCGCCCATGTTGCGACCTAGCGTGATCTGAGACCAAACAAATTACGATCGCTTTCCGTGCTGATAGTGAAAATGACTTTAGAATTATTTTCAACATATTTTGGAGAGTATTATGTTTAAATTTTGTCCAAATTAACCGTAATCCGGATTAAAGGGGTCCGGACCAAAGAGGTTCTACTGTATATATGCGTGTGATTCGAGTATAATATGTTTGTGTACAAAAATATTTGTGTATAATATATTTTTGTATAATATGATACGAAATTGAATGCACTGTTGAGACGTAGGTTGCCAGGGTACGATAACGATAACCTCAGAGTTGTGCGCCACAACTACAGTGCTGTATGCAAAATTTGTGTGAAAATTATTACAAAAAGATGGATAAAATATTTAGAAGAAAATGAAGCGATAACACCTAAACAATTTGGCTTTAAGGAGGGAAGATCTTGTGTTACCAACCTATTAAGTTTCTATAGTAGGGTAATAGATGTCATCCAAGAGAAAGAAGGATGGGCAGATTGTGTCTATCTTGATCTCAAGAAAGCATCTGACAGGGTGCCCTATAAAAGACTGCTGTGAAAGTTGAGGACCTTTGGAGAGGTGCATGGGAAACTATTAACCCCTTCTTTACCAAGCACCATGTCCTGTGTCGGCAGCCACCACCCCCTCCATATCGAGTTGTCACCCAACATTTTTGGTGTGTCGAGGGTTGGGAGGTAATTCATCATCACATTCATGCTAATAACTTTGCGTTAATTATTTTTTTTAACGACAGTGATCAGATAAACCCCAAAAGATTGTGCCAAAAAAATACATATATTATGGTACATATTATTGTTTTTTCATAAGTTTTGTTAAAATATACATACATAAACAACCAAATAATATTTAGGCTTGAATACAGTAACAAGCACAGTTTATAAATGTATTTACTTAATTTGTAATTTATGTTGATTTCTTGCAGCAAATAACAAGTTGTTTGTGGGAGAGAAGGTGACCTATATACAGGTGCGCTCCGAGGCAGACGCAACTAGGCAAGGCAAGGCCACACGTGATAGAGAAGTAAGAAAGAAGTGAAGAAAAAATGGTGGAAGAGGGGAAAAACTGAGGTAAAAGGAAAAGAATATGGGTGTAGGAAGTATAAAAGTAAAGAAATATAAAAGGAAGAGAAAAAGAAGGGATAGTAAGAGAAAGATGAGAGAGAGGAATGAGTGTGAGTTACTGGTCATGCCAGGCCTGGTATTGTTCAGATGAACATAAAGAAACACAAAGAACTCACTTTCAGTTACATCAACTCATCTCCCACACATGAAATTCCTCTTGCTTTTTGTTGGGTTCTCAATGGAAAATTTGTCTGCATGTGCATTTGTCCTAGAACAAATGTTTTGCACTGTCTCTTTTGTCATGAACATGAAACAATCAAATGTACTGAGAAGGTGATTTTTATTTTGATATATTACTTGTATGCAGTCTTCAGGGATTTGGAGGAAGCATATGACAGGGTGGACAGACTAGGACTGTGGAAAGTATTAAGAATATATGGAGTAGATGGGAAGTTGCTGAGGGCTGTGAAGAGTATGTATGAGGGTGCTAAGGCTGCAGTGCCTGTGGTTGGTGAACTGAGTAAATTTTTCCATTTGAAGGTTGGACTGAAACAAGGATGTGTCATGTCTCCGTGGCTGTTCAATCTGTATATGGATGGGGTTATAAAAGAGATACAGAGTAGGGCACTGGATGTTGGGGTGGCCCTAGTGAAAAAGGGCAGTGTTTGGAAACTCCCTGTACTATTGTTTGCAGATGGTACTGTGCTGTTAAGTGAAGACGAAAGGGAGCTGCAAGGCTTGGTAGATGAATCTGAGGGAGTGTGTAAGAAACAGAATCTAAAGGTGAATGTAGGGAAGGGTAAAGTCATGGTCTTCGAGAGAAGTGTGTCAGTGAATGTACAGTGAGCATGGATGGGGAGGGTATGGAGAATGTGAGTGCATTTAAGTATTTGGGTAGTGTGATAAGTAAGGATGGAAGTTTAGAGGGTGAAGTACTTGAAAGGGTGCAGCAAGGAAGAATGGTTGCTGATTCCTTGAAAGCAGTGATAAGAAACAGGGAAGAGAGCATGGAATTGAAAATGCTGCTACATGAAAGTATTGTGATACCAACTCTAACGTATGGAAGTGAAGCTTGGACCCTGCTGGAGGGACAGAAGTCAAGAGTGAGAGCAGTGGAAATGAGTTATTTGAGAGGAGCACGTGGAGTCACGTGGAGAGACAGATTGACAAATGAGGAAGTGAAGGAGCATTGTGGTGTGGATGTGGACGTGATAGGATGTGTTAGGAAGAACACATTAACCCCTTAACCGCGGATCGTCACTTCTGTGACGCTCGGGTGCAAAGGATCATACCGCGGGGCGTCACTTTTGTGATTCTGTGTTGTTTTGAATTCGCCCGGGCTTTCAGGTGGTGACTTGTATCATCTATCAGCACTGCCAATGTCCAACAGCAGTCAGAGCTGCTAATGTCATCAGTACTCCCATCCATTGCTGACAATTTGGCCACTTTCCCCCATTCTAGACTCCCCTCCCTACCTCCCCTCCATTAGCCTCTCGTATCATCTGCTCAGCTGCTCTGAGCTACGCAGATCTTCCCCGGATTTTTCCACTGATTTCATCTATTGAAATGAGCCCCAAGCCCTATTCTTATACTAAATAATATATATTTAAAAAAAATAAGGTAACTGATAGTGCCATACACCTGGAATTGGCTAATTATCACTTGGCAACATCCAACCTGCACTCGTTCGCTAATTTCCCCTGCTTTTCCCCCGTGAAATATGCCATATAAGCTATTCTTGTAATATAAATGTATATAGAAAGGAAGGGAGAAGCCTGAGTGATGTTTATATTCACCTGGAACTACCTAATTTATTACGTATTGTCTAGATTTCCTACGACTTATTTTTTGGCATATACATTAGCAGCCGACATTTTCAACTCTTGGCTACCGAGATACATACAGTACATTCAGTTCACTTTCATCCTTCAACGTGGTAGCATGTCACAGTCGCGCTCCTCCATTTCTGCCGCTTTTGAGCCCATTATAAAAGGCCCTGTGACCTCTACCCCTACTAAACATTGTGTGGGAAGCAGTAAAGGACTTTAGATATATGTATAAGTGTAATAAAGTACTAGAAATAATAAAGTGTGAGTGTGTATATGAGTAAGAAATGACAATACAAGTGGCGAACTAGAGCGAGTGGGAGGCTCGTACCCGCTAATATTTTACATTGCTTTCACAGCGTTTTTTTTTTTGGAGTGTGGATTCCAAACTACTTGGAAATCATTGAATAGTGTTTCCAGTGATAATATTAGGCAGTCGTATTCATATTACGGGATGTCGGGAAGTGTTAAGTGGAGACTTAGTTACCCAACTTCAGAAGTCTCCACAAGTCCTACGGTAGTAGATGAGTGCTAAAAAAACATTCCAGGAGAAAGCTGAAGGTATGTGCCATATGTATATGTAATTACAATATTCTAGGACTAATAACTGATTTTTGGAAAACATTTTTAAAAAGTCAGTCGGAGAGCAGATTTGCCCCGCAGGATGGGCACGGCATGCATCCGACAACCCCGCGGTTAAAGGGTTAAGGTGGTTTGGCCATTTGGAGAGAATGGAGAGTGAGAGACTGACGAGGAGAGTGTATGTGAGTGAGATGGAGAGGGGATGAGGGAGGGGGAGACCAAGGATGAGATGCAGGGATGGAGTGGAGAGGTATATGAGAGAGGGGGGTGTGAGCTGGGAGAAAGGCAGTGAAATGGTGGGGGACAGAGTGACATGGAGGTGATTTGTTTGTGGCCACCCCTTACAGGATTAAGGCATCTGGGAATAGATAGATAGATAGAAAAATATATTACTTCTGGATGCACATTCGGAAAATCTTACACCACATTCAGCAAATCACTTGGTCTTTTGTCTGAAAAAGGGTCACTCAGTAACCTAAATGTTTGAGGAGTTGAAGAGGAGTCAGAAATCGAGGCAGACACACTCGACTCACAACTTTCACTGTCATCTGTGTTCCCACCCTCACTCTCTTCCAGCTCATACAATTGATCATCGTCACTTTCCTCAGACAACCACTCATTATCAGATTCATCCAGATCACTGTCTAAACGGAGGGTAAAATCCTCATCATCACTTGAAGACATGTTTCCGTATAATGGGGTCTGTGGCAGGGTTTAGCACAGAGTACATATTGCCTCAAAGGCCGCAGGCACACTAAGTCATCACTCACAAATTTACTCAAAAAATAGTCGCAGACTTGCAGGGAAGGTGTGAGTGGTGGGAGGCTGACAATCTGATTGGTGCTTGAGAAATTATGTCATATATGCAGTCTACAACTCGTCCAAACTAATGAGGCTTCATGACATATGTATGACGTAGTGTTACCATTGGTCAAAAAAAAAGGAGTGTTACCATATAGTCCAGCTTTTTCTGCAGCTGAAAACCACATGGAAGGATTACTGTATAAAAGTCATGCTGAGGCAGCATAGCCATGCAGACAACCATGATGTTTGAAAGTACAGTAATCTCTCTACTATTTTAACGACCAATAACTGGTTACCTCACTGTCCAGACATCGTGGCTGGGACGTTGAACACCCCCCCCCAAGAAAAAAATCCATTTTTTTTGCCGAGTCAGTTTGAATTTCCCGTGTGTGCCGACCAGCTGTGTTTAGGATCCCTTCCCGTGCTCCCCCCTTCCGCCAGTTATCTCTTAACTCCCATGAAGGTAAACAGTTGTCGGGATCGTTTGGGGTATTGTTCGTTTTTGTTTAGACAGTCATAATTCACAGTGCTAAGGATTAAGTGCAGTTAAACACTGGATTACTGTACATGCTTCAAGAGCATTTATCACCACTGTAAAAGCCTTAGAGGTGGGGGTAATATTCGTTAACAACCACCACGGACATGGAAGTACACTGTCAACTGCCAAATATTTTCCATAATCACTTCTAAATCCTCATTCTCTGGTTACATTTTATTTACTTCATGCTTTGTGTCCCATATTTGAGTGCATAGGCTGTGAAAAAGGTGATTTTCATAGTGATTATCATGTCTCTTACTTACATTCACTAAGGTATCAGCTGGTGAACGTATTTGCCCTACCCACCACTAAATCATAATTTTTCTAGTTACGTTTTACTTACTTCATGCTTTGTGTCCCATATTTGAGTGAATAGGCTGTGAAAAAGGTGATTTTCTCAGTGATTATCATGTCTCTTACCTACGTTCGCTAAGCAATCAGCTGGTGAACATCTTTGCCATACTCACCTTTAAATCATCATTTTCTGGTAACAATATATTTATTTCATGCTTTGTATCCATATTTTAGTGCCAAGATGTGAGAAAGGGTGATTTTTTTAGTGACTACCATGTCCGATACTTAATTCCACTATGCTGCCAAGTGGTGAACACCTCTGCCTTACTTACCTAAAAACCATCATTTTCTGGTAACAATTTATTTATTTAATGCTTTGTATCCAATATTTTAGTGCATAAGATGTGAGAAAAGGTGATTTTCTTGGTGACTGCCATGTCTGATACTAAATTCCACTATGCTGCCAAGTGGTGAACACCTCTGCCTTACTCACCTGAAAACCATCATTTTCTGGTGACAATTTATTTATTTGATGCTTTGTATCCAATATTTTAGTGCATGAGATGTGAGAAAGAGTGATTTTCTTAGTGACTGCCACGTCCGATACATACTTCCACTATGCTGCCAAGTGGTGAACACCTCTGCCTTACTCACCTCAGAGTCATCATTTTATGGTTTAAATTCAATAAATTTATGCTTTCTGTCCATTATTTATGTGAATGGGGTCTTAAATAAGTGCTATGCATGTCTGGTAGGGAGGTAGGTAGGTGGCTTTCTGATTTAAGTTAGGTTAGGGTCAGGAATGACCGGTGCTGGAGCTTCAGGGACCAGTATCCGGATATTACCACTTTCCGGTCATGCCTTTGGCTCTATTACGTCGGATAGTGGGAAGATTACTGTACATGTGTACTTCCAAAATTTTCTCAGTACCTCAATGGCTTTAAGAATGGAAGTACACACATACTGTGAAATGCATTTCTAAAGGGGTTAAAGTGGATGGGAGACTATCTGACAGGAAGGCAGATGAAAACAGTTATAAGAGACAAGGTTTCACAATGGAGAAATGTGACTAGTCGGGTACCCCACGGCTCTGTCTTAGCCCCAGTAATGTTTCTGATATAAATAAATGATTTGCCAGAAGGTCTGCATAATTACATGAGTATGCTTGCAGATGATGCTAAAACAATGAACCATATTAAATGTACTGACAGTTGTTAAAAAACTGCAAGAAGACTTGGACAAACTCCACAGCTGGAGCCAGATGTGGAAAATGGATTTCAATGCCAAGAAGTTTCATGTATTAGAAATGGGAATGAGTGAAAAAAGACCACATTGGACATATAAAATGGGTAATGAAATAATTATTAAAAGAAAAGATGAGCAGGATTTGGGAGTGATTATTCAGGATGACTTGTCACCAGAAAAGCATATAAACAGAATCACTTATGCATTGCTGACCAACATGAGAGTGGCTTTTAATTATATGGAAGAGGAAATGCTGAGGAAGTTGACAGTGACCATGATAAGACTGAGACTAAAGTATGTGGCTGTGGTACGGTCACCTCAGCTGAAGAATCATACTGATAAACTAGAGAGGGTTCAACAGATGGCAACAAGGATGATACCATGCTTATGGGAACTGACCTACGAGGAGAGACTGGAAAAATTCAAGTTACCAACACTGTGTGAGAGAAGGGAAAGACGTGACTTGATCATGATGTTTAGAAATGTAAGAGAACTGGAAAGGGTGGATAGACAGGATCTTTTTGTGTTGGATGATGGAAGAACAAGAGGTCATGACTTCAAGTTGAAGAAAAGTAGATGTCTTAATGATCTTAAATGGTTCAGTTTGCTGAATAGAAGCATACATGCTGTATTAGGAATGACTTTGACGAAGAGGTGGTGCAGGTAAAAAACATTCATGTGTCTAAAACTGGACTGGATAAATGTAGCTATGGAGACAGGACAACACGAGCTTAGCTCAATTCCTGTATACTACAAATAAATAAACATACACACACACACATATATATGCAACCATGTAAGCATGCACACTGCATGCACACATATTCATTTGAAATCGGTCAAAGAAAAATGTAGTTACCTCATCAGGATATTTCTGACGGAAGTCATGCGGGAACTGTGATTCCCTGGCATGAGTCATGACCTGGAGTCGTTCCATTCCAGTGGTGAATGGCAACAACATCTCCAGCAACACCAGGCCCAGAGAGAAGATGTCCACCTTATAGTCGTACACCGCACCATTCACCTGACAACACATGGCACTTCAAAATGTATATGATCACCTTCCTGACCTCTTTTTTTTTTTTTTCTCCATCAAAATGAAGATAGTGGACTGAGGGTAAAAAGTAACTTCTGCCTTCAGTCCATTGGGTTTATGGCCAGATGATCATGAGGTGACAACAACAATAACAAGGTTGCCTGCAACATAATGACTGTGCCAACTGGCCCATTTCTTTAATGATACTACGAGGGAAGGGAGGTTCCAGGTTCTTACTTTTGCCTTTTAGCAGTTGCCTTTTGACATATGGGTATTATGTCTACAAAACTTGAAGGTCAGAATATTATACACTCCTCTTATTTCTTAATCCTATCAGTCCCATTAATTAGTGAAAAAAGAGTTGTGATATTGATTTACATCCTATCTGTTAACATTTTTAGGCTCCTGTGACTTACTCTCAGCTGAATAAAATCATATGGGATTAGCTGGATCAGAGTGCTGAACTTGTCTTGAACACAACAGGCTTAATAGCACTAGACACTCAAGACCGTATGATTCCCTCTAAGCTAAAGTCATCTGGCATTGGCAGGAATAGCATATTTGAGTTATTCCAGCTATTAGAGGGTTAAGAGTGACTATTACTAACTTCCAGGCTTCCATGACTTCCTTTTGCTAAATAAAACTGTCTGGCATTATCAGGAATATAATACTGCAGTTGTGCCAACCAATAGAGTTAACCCCTTCATTACAATGATATTCTTTAGGTTTTCTTCTTGTTATCCTGACACAGCTATATACAGATTAGAAGACTTTGAACTGAAGGGGTCAGATACAGCCATCATCAACCCCTTCATTATAAGAGGTCTCCCCTAAGCTGAATAATAAAATTGTACTGATATGAAAAATACACAAATAAAATGGCAAAAAAAAAACATCAGACTGAAAGAACTAGCCATGGCTACTGACCTGCTCTGGACTCATGTAGAGCTGTGTACCGACACGGTGTGTGTGCCTACGTGGTGGAGCTGAGGAAGCTGGGGCAGGAGGCAGGGGGGCAGCAGGGGTTCTGGCCACATTCTCACCACCCTCCTCCTCTGCTATTGTCGTCACCAACCCAAAGTCACCAATCTTAACTTCACCATCCAGTGAGAAGAATATGTTGGATGGCTGGTGGCATGGAAACATCATCAATCCACAAGGAAACATAATGTGAAAAGGGATAAATATTAGCAATACATATATCTTTACTCACAACCTATCTACAGTACTGTCTGATTCTTGGTTCAAAAATGCCAAAACTACTACAATCCTTTTTACTACTATCACAAACCACAACCACATAATCATATTCTGAGCCAAAAATGATAAAACCATTTAATGGCTTGTAACATAACAGAAGTAAGAACCAGGAACTTGACATTACCATCACTGTACTCTCTTGACAGTGCAAAATCAATAAAGCATTTGCAATTTACTAAAACTGTCTGGTGCTAAAAAATATACACAGTACATCATCAGGTGAGGAGGTTTCCAGTACATTATATATTTGCTCTTCTGAAAAAGGAAGGCATCATTAAAAAAAAAAAAAAATGCAATTACATTTGAAGGAAGAGAAGAATGACAGGTTATACACACATTACCTTACCTTGAGGTCACGATGCATGAGGTGATTATCATGCACATACTCCACCGCCTTCACAATGTCATTAAAGATGCTGAGGATGACCTGCTTGTCTCTGGTCTGGTTCCTCACCAACCAATCACGTAGGCTCTCCTTCTGGCACAGTTCCATCTGGATGTATAGGAATGTACGAGAGTTTAACACTTTAGGGACTTCCACCTTGTCTTGCTGGGCTGCCTTCTTGTCTTTCCTAGCTTCTTCTGAGGGCTGGCTAAGACTTGTTCCCTGCAGACTGAGGCTTGATGGTCGTTCCCCACCTGATGGATTATTACGTGCAGGGTGGCTCTTAACTCGCCGTCTCTTCCCAACAAACTTCCCAGAGCACTCCTGGGTCCAGCTTTGGCTCACTGGGGTGTGACTAGTATTGCAGTTCATATTTACACGTTCAGAGTCCTCAAACACTATAGAGTCACTGTCACTGTCACTCTCTTTTACACTATTACTGATTTTGTGATTGATTTTCTCTAAAAAGGCAGAACTTTCATTACAAATGAGTCCACCAGTATCACTCCATTCCCTCCCAATGTTCCACAGTCTCTCTGGCCCCACATCACCTACTATCATTTTGCTAGAACCTCTGGAAACTATTCTGTCCTTATCTACAATGTCTTTGACTGCCTTATATTTGGCTAATTTGGATAAATCCTGTGACTCTTTGAACACTACACTAAATGAGTCATCTTCTCCTCTACAAGAATCTAAAAATGGCTTGGAGTCTTTTGTAGGACTCAATGAGTTCTCAAAGATAATGTCAAAAGATGAATCTTCTTGTGTTGGTTCCAAAGCTGCTTTGCAAGAGTCTTTATAAACTACTGACTTATCGCATGAATCATTCTCACGCAAGTTACTGGACATCTCAAGTAACACATGTGAGTCCTTAAAAACAATGCCATCTGAATCATCGTCAGATTGTCTAGTGACCGCTGGCAGTGAAAATGGTGCACCATGGATCCCCTTCTCCTGTGTCCACTCTGAAGAGGTTGGCACATTGATGGGAGGTGCCAGAGAACTGTCGCTGGCAGCAGCACCCAGCCCTGGCCACGCCCCTCCCTCCTTGGGGTTGGTGTCATCAGAGGGTGACAGCAGTGAAGCAGACATGGCATCACTGCAGCAACAAAAATTTCTAACTTAGTACAAGTAATCTCTGATCTAATGGAGTGAGATAATCTTAACCACTTCTATTCAGTGATATAATCTGCAGTTTATTCCTGATATCTTCAAAGAACTTTATTCAGCTTAGGAAACACTTTTTGAACTGAAGGGGTCTGATAGCCCTCACTATCCCCTGCATTCCTAGACATCATTCTGAAGGTGAATAAAATCATTTGGAGGAAGCAAGAGTAACTATACAGAAGGCGCGGAAAGTATTGACGTTTTTTTGCCGATGTCATTCTTTTTCGCGTTAAGTGAAGTAGGGTCAATACTACCCTCCCTTGTGATGCGAAATGGGCTGACGCTTTTTCAATGGGAGCTGGCAACCCTGCTTGATAGGTTTGGCACCACAGGAGCAGGCTCAGTAATGTTTGGGCAGCCACAGGAGGAGGATTGTCTCTGTGTGTGATGCACCACGAGGGCATGTTTTGACTCAAATAACACAGTTATTTGGTTACCTACCACATTCTCATCATGCCTAAAGTAACCATAAGCAAGGACAAACGTGTGGAAGTGATTACTTTATACAAAGCTGGCCACAAACTCCCATTTATTGCAAATCAGATGGTGTTAGACTGAGGACAGTGCAGAGACTGGTGAAGTGGTTCAAGGACAGTGGGGAGGCCATTCCTCCCACTCCACTTCCCAAGCCTGGGAGACCTCGTAAGACAACCTTCAGGACCCGTCAGCTGATCTCAAGGCAAGTTAGCAAGGATCCAAGGCTAACAGCATGGGATTTAAAAGAAAAGAACCCACAGTTGCTGGCAGATGTGTCTGTCAGAAGTGTGCAGCAGCTGTTGCATGACGATCTGGACTACAGGAGTTTTTGTGCTCGTAACAAACCACTGCTAACTGCACTTCAGAAGAAAAAGAGAGTAAATTTTTGTAAGAAATATCTTGCCTGGAGTGAGGAGCAATGGAAAACTGTGCTTAGGAGAGATGAGTCAACATTTACTGTCACTGGTACCCCTACATCACGAGTGTACCGCAAACCAGGCAGTGACCCCCTGGATCCTAAGTACACTTCCAAGTTTGTTAAATACCCAGCCTCACTCATGGCTTGGGGCTGCTTTACATATTATGGTGTTGGTAGGTTGGTAATTCTACCTGCAAATGAAAAAGTGAACCAGAACAATTATTTGGAGCTCTTATGTGATGTTTTAAGTGACTCTTTTGATAAAACCAAGGCAAGAGTATTTATGCAAGATTCTGCCCCTGGACATGTTGCAAAGTCAGTGAAACAGTGGCTAACAGACTGTGAGGTTCCCTTTATTCGAGATTGGCCCGGAAACAGCCCAGATATCAATCCCATTGAGAATTTATGGGCGCACATGAAGCGGCAGCTGCGTAGTATGGACACATCATCTTTGCTTAAACCAGAGGCTGCAATCAAGCAGCTATGGAGCAGTTTTAGTCCGTCTGTTCTGCAAAACTACGCCATCAGTCTCCCCAGACGCCTTAAGAAGATAACAAAGGTGAAGGGGAATGCCAGTAAATACTAAATTCAATGGTGAGTGTTAATTTATTTGTTTCTCCTTGCTAACCACAAGAATGTTTTCTTTTTTTAAGATGGCGTCAACACTTTCCGCGCCTACTGTATATGTCACTATGTTCAGGGGTAATCTAACTGATATAGCTAACACACTAATGCAGGCAAGAATCTTGAAGAATAGTGGTGAATATAAAGAATGGTTACATACACTGTACTGAAAGTTAATTTCAACCACGTACTCAAATGAACTGTTTACTGCTGTACAGCTGGGGACATAAGTTCTCCTAATATTCCACTCTTCTCACTAAACTCTGCTGGCAGTATTCCTAGAGAAAGGCCTGGTATGTTTCTGTGGCCTTTAGTACTATGTATCTGGGGGGACACTGGCAGACATTATTATCTGCCAACTCCAGGCACTGAGACTTGACAACCCATTCTTAAAAGCCCAGCAGTCATCCTACATGTCACACACCTCACATACCACCAGTTCAGCACTACTGTTTACTGTCTGCACTAAATACATGCTACGGCTGTCTTGTTTATGAAAGGTGAAATAGTCATGGGGCGACATAGGACTGGATGATGGATGGATGGATGGTAATAGTACAGCATTAACTGGGGTGGTTTTATGACATGTCAATGGGTTTAGAGGCTCAGTAATGTGATTTAATGAAATTCAGATAATAAAACTGTTCCCTGTTCCAGCTTGAAACTCAGACAATAAATAACTTCTCAGAACATATGAACACTACCTCCCCTACATGTGATGCAGATATTGTGGAACACTAGGCAAACTTTTGTCCCTGCCTGCACCTCTCATCACACCTCCCACATACCTGTTTTGCCACAGTGCATCCACCTCATCTTGCCAGCCTAGGGGTGGTGACTCAAGCCAACTGTTGTAGTAGCGCACAATGTTTGTGTGGTTCAGTTTGGCCAGAGCTCGCACCTCTCGTTTCACTCTCTCCGCTGACGACTCTCTTTTGGGGTGGGAGGGTAAAGAATGGAGGATCTGTTAGCTCTTTCAATGGTGTGTTACATCATTTTTATTACACTCCTACTATCATAAGTCCTCTGATCAGTCTACAAACCCCCTTGAACTAACCTTCCCTGACAGATGATGCACTTTACTGCACTTTTACTGGGCAAGCTTGTTTCAAACCTGTGATGGGATTAAATGCAATGAACAGTCTACAAATCAGCCATGACTCACTTTGAAGGAAGGATGATGCGTTTGACTGCGTACTCATTCTGATCAAGCTTGTTGCGAACCTGGAACACCATCCCAAACCCTCCCCTACCCAGGCACTGCACCAGCTCAAAGTCTGTCAGGTACCTGTGTGGAGAAGGGGAGAAGGCTGATAATATTCATTCCATGATAATTAACAGTATGTATAGTATCTCTTCATATGCAAAACAAAAGGGGGGAAAATGGGTAAATGAATGACCAACAAACACCAAAAGGACCAACCACACGAAAGACTTCTTAGAAATGAAAGTACCAGCTTGACAGACTAAAACAGATGGCTTAAAGAGCAGAAAATTCAACCTAAGAAATTGAATATACTGGTATCTCTTTTGTTTCATCATCACTAACAACTTCTGACAAATCATCATCATCATTCAACCAAAATAAATGGGTTGAGGTAGAATCCATAAACAAAGAAAGAGAATGTACAAAATAGAGAATAATCAAGCAACACATTCAGTGTAATATGCCACACAATCATTTACACAACATCCCAGCTTACAGAATACACAGCCATATTCTGCCACTTCATACATTTCTCTACATTACTTTCCTACTTACCTTGAGGTATATTCTGGAGACAAGGATTCAGACTTCTCAGATGACTGAGGATGGGAGGAGGTGGATGCTGAGAAGGAGATAGGAGGGGCTGGGACTGGTGAAGCAGGAGGAGCTTGAGGAGGAGGGAGGAGGGCCGGAAGCTGTATACCCATATTCTGTATCAGCCTCAGGATCTGTGAAGGAATGACATGCTATAGGTACGATACATATTGTACCAGTAAGTTCTTTCTATAAGCTACATTGAATGAGATTCTTTTTAGTGTCAAGTCAACAGTAAAGTAAACAAAACTGATGACTTTAAGTTTAACCGCTCATTTCTTCTATTTACAGTACCAATTGCAACTACATATGATACCTGTAATTAGTAACATATGCTTAATTTGTAATACAGACTGCCTGTGTGGTTGAATATTCAGTTCTCTTCTTCCTTCTCACCTGAAAACCTGTCACCCCTGTACAATGCACTGTGCACTTCACAACAACAATGTCTTTTTTTAAAAACAAAGGATTTGATACAATTTAGGGGGCACCTCGTGTAGTAAGGAGGTTACTGAAAGCTGTATGTACCCTCTCTAATTTGAAAAGTCTCTCATGCTGATGAAAAGAATCTGGTGGTGACAAGAACAGATAATGTTATCTAAGTGAACTAACTATTGCTCAACTGCTCCATACACAATTAACAGCTGATTTGCCTGGTCTGGTATACTGTACCAAACAGAAGGAAAAGGTTGTGATGTTCTAAAATACATCCCAGGTCTGAGATTTACAAAAATACTTACTATCAGTTTCCTGTCATGACTGTGATTTATTACTGCAGGAAGGACAAGAAGAAAGAAGAATCTTCATAAGTCTCATGTCCTTCCTACAAAAGCAAATCTTAGTTACAGGAGGCTATGTGATGTTTTGAGAGTACAGACATGCTGACAGAAGGAGGTGGTTGCCTGGCTGAGGCAGGTCATAAGTGTGAATGTGATGGGAAAAGTGTCCATAGACAGACCAAGGAAAACAGGGTGAGGTTTTGTGTGGGAACTTTTGGGTTAGGGCACTGAGCTGGGAAAGGGCTAAGACTATGACTCATGGAGACCTAGCACTGGATGAAAGACCTATGAATAGCCTCTAAATGTAACTTATACAGGAAGGACAGTGATAGGAGAATAATGAATCTTGCCATGTTTCTTGCTCTTCTTGCAAACACAAATCTGAGTTACAATATGAAGCTCACTGTAAGTTTTCTGTTTATCCAAACCCTGATTTACAATGAGAATTTCCTATAACACATTTCATGTGGGTAGTGGAGAGGCATGGACCAAAACCCTGACTTATAAGAACTGCTTGTAAAGCTTCTCATGTGGGCTGTCAATAAGCAAGGAACCCATCTGTGACTTACAAAAAGAACTGACAGTAAAACCTCTTGCACTCATACGTTGGATGTGGAGCAGGAAGGAACACATCTACTATCTAATACAAACTTCCTGTAAATCTTGTTGGACTCACATGTGGATTGTGGAGAAGTATAATGACCGTGTTGCGAGCTATGATGAGTGCTTGCTGTGTGAGGCGGCGACGCAGCTGCAGCAGTATATAGCGCAGAACCAGGTAATGTAGCATCAGGTAGCACAATGCACCCACTACCAGGTGTAGCCATGTGTCTGGACTGAAAACACAGAGGAAATTATGATGTGATAATGGTTGAGATTAGGTCATGTTGGTAATTATGATGTGATAATGGTTGAGATTAGGTCATGTTGGGTACAGGTCAGGTCAAGTTAAGTTAGGATGGATTAAGTTAGCTTACGGTAGGTTGGTTAGACCATATACGCCTAGGGGAGGCGGTAGCTCGATCGGTAGAGAGTTGGCTTGCAGTCCCGAGGGACCCAGGTTCGAATCCTCGCTGGGGCAGGGAACAGTTTAAGGATTTGAATTTCATTAAATCAGGCTTTACTGATCTACCAGAAGACCCGCCGACATGTCGTAAAAATAACCCCGCTAATACCAATACATCAGTCCTGTATGAGACAGCCCTAGCATGTATTCAACATGGACGGTGGGTGTTAGCGCCGAAGTGGTGACATGTAGAGGTGTATGGTATGTAGGAGGACGGCTGGGCCTTGATAGCAGGCTGTACAGCCTATTCCCAGAGTCGGGCACATAAAAAATAAAAAAAAATAAAAATAAAAAAAGGTTAGGTCAGACTGGTCAGGCTACATCAGATTACATTAGGTTACTTTGGGTCAGGTGCAACATGATGTAACATAACACCAGGCAGTGTAGCATCTGGTGGCACAACATATCCAAACCAGGTGTAGCCACATGTCCAGATGTGAGAACACAGAGGTCACAACTGTGTGATAAGAGTCATGTCAATGAGGTGTGAGTTGCTGTGTAGCTTGCAAGTCATGCAAGCCACTTCTCTCTCAATACATTCACCTTGTACCTCTTTCAACTCACCCTGCATTTCTTCCACTCATTCACTGTTTACCTTTTGCAATTAACCCTTTCACTCACCCAACTTTTTCAATCTTTCAAGCTGAATGAAAGGGATTTTTTCACAGTCATTTAACTTAAATTCAAATTTACTTTACTGACATAACCTATCAATACAATAATAATCAACCCAATAAAAATCTAGTAGGCTATTTTAACTATGATATTTCATCACTGTTACAATATTCACCAAGGTAAATTCTGTACTTAAACTAGGGAATAGGTATGGTACTGATACTTCTAAACATTTCAAAACTGTTTCAGGTTTGGCACAAAAACTGAAAAATATACTGTTGCCACAACACAAACAATTAACAAACTACCACTAAGGAATTATATCAAAGTAAATGCAGGTAAACAATTACATATGTTTGGATATACAGTGACCTTTTGGTTATTGCACATAACTGGTAATGAGGTTAAGAATCTATGGGAATTATCCTAATTGGTACCTGGCTGTGAAGAGATGTATGAGGGTTCTATGGGTGCAGTGTGAGTGGATGGTGAAATGCGTGAATTTTTCTGTATGACTGTTGGATTGAATCAGGGATGTGTCATGTCTCCAAAGCTATTCAATCTGTGTATGGATGGGGTTATAACAGAGATACAAGGTAGGGCAGTGGATATTGGAGCAGCCCTAATGAGAGAGGGCAGTATTTGGAAACTTCCTGTGCTGCTGTTTGCAGATGATACTGAACTGTTAAATGAAGAGGAAAGGGAACTGCAAGGCTTGGTGAATGAGTATGGGAGAGTGTGTAAGAAATGGGATCTAAAGGTGAATGCAGGTAAGAGTAAAGTTATGGTCTCCGTGTGAAATTAAGTCACTGAATGTACAGTGAGGCTGAATGATGAAGAAATGGAAAATGTGAGTACATTTCAATACCAGGCTGTGTGATGAGTAAGGATAGAAGTCTGGAGGATAAGGTGCTTGAAATGGTGCAACAGGGAAGAAAGGTTGCTGGTTCGTTGAAGGTGGTGACAAGAAATAGGGATGTGAGAATGGAAGTAAAAAAGTCGCTGCATGATAGTATTGTGATACCAACCCTAATGCTTGGAAGCGAAGCTTGGACCTTGTTGGAAGGACACAAGTAGAGCAGTGGATATGAGTTATCTGAGAGGAGAATATGGAGTTACATAGAAAGACAGCCTGACAAATGAGGAAGTGATGAAGTGTTGTGGTATGGATGTGGATGTGATAGAAAGCATTGGGAGAATTGGGAGAAATACACTGAGGTAGTTTGACCATGTGGAGAGGATGGAAAGTGAGAGACTAATGAGGAGAGTGTATGTGGGTGAGGTGGAGGGGGGGGAAAGGGAGGCCAAGGATGAGATAGAGGGATAGAGTGGAGAGGTACATGAGAGAAGGGGGTGTGAGCTGGGGGGAGGGCAGTGAAATAGTGGAGGACAGGGCAACAAGGAGGCGGTTTGTTTGTGGCCACTCCTAACAGGATTAACCCCTAAAAGACGGGCATCGGAATGTTTTGACATACACTCAGGACCGGCATAATCGGCAGGTGCAGTATGGTGGAGGATTTGTGAGGGGGAGGTGTGAGGAATGGGGGTTGTGGGGTGGTGTGGGGATGGGGACTAGGTGCTTGGGGGAGGTGGGGGTGGAGGGTTGATGGGTGGGGGTGGTAAGTGGGGGTGGGGAGGAGGGTGGGGGGGAAAGGGTGGGGATGGCAGTGAGGGTTGGAGGGGTGGGGTTGTTTGGAGGTTGTGGGGGTTTTGTGGGTGTGGGGGTGGAGGGTGGAGGATGGTAGGGGGTTGGGGGTAGTGGTGGTAGAGGGTGGGGGATAAGGGGTGGTGGGTGATGGAGTGATGGTGGTAGGTGATAGGGGGTGGCAGGGGGAGTGGAGACTGGGGGGGGAGTGGTTGGGGGGATTGGTAGTTATGGCAGTGGGGGTGGGAAGGGTAGGGGTGGTGGGAGGGTGGAGGTTAGGGATGGTAGGGGACAGTGGGGGTATTGGGGGGATGGTGGGGGGAGTTGGAGGGCAGTGGAGATTTGGGGGTGGGGTGGTGGGGTGAGGGTGGGCGTGGGCAAGGGGTGGTGTGTGGGTGTAGTGGTAGGTGGGTGGGGTGGGTTTGGGTGGGGTAGGGGGGGGGTGACCGCGTATGCAGACACCCAATTTTTTGGCCCTTGTACCCTTGGACAGCATATGTGGACAACTGCCTTGTAGGGGTTAAGGCACCTGGCAATAGACAGACTGATAGATAGACAGAATAGGTACCTGGCACCCCACTTGTAATCTCAAATTTTCCCTTTTACAACAATTTAAACCCAATAAATACATTTATACAAACTGTATATACATACTGTTGTCGAAAGTATCAGACACACGCATAAGCATGGTTAGGTTTGTAGACAATTATGAAAAGGGCATAATATGGAAGAAACGGTACCACATGGAGACTTGATATGGGCTTCAGGTACGGGGTTCTGAGGCTAGGGGGTGGAGAGTTAGTGGTCTCCACCACCTGGGATTAACTCCTCGAGTAGGGACTCATCTCTTAATCCCTCAAACTCATCAAAAACTTCAGATTTTGCACCAACACTGTTCAAAGAAACCAGCTCAGGTGTATGATATTGAAGTCCCCCCCTCCCCCCAAAAAAACAAAAAATAAATAAAAAACAATAATGGTTGGAGTGCAGATTTTCATCTAGCAGTGATAATGAAAACTGCTAAAACCAAGTGTGCAATCACCAAGGGTTCATTGTATGATATACTGTATGGTTTCCTGTACACCAGGAAACCAATTACTATGATGGGTGATAATCATATAACCAAATTATGGCATCTGGTAGTTTAGTGGGTAATTATGGTGCTCCAATCGGATTGAGACGGTGAAGGCTAATATCCAAGGGATGGTTGTGGTTTATAGCTCATGTAATGCCACTCAGGGATGAGTGAGGTTGGTCACTCTCATCTTAAAATGTCAGGACCAACTTGCCTAGCCCTGGGCTCTTATGCTTCTCATGAGGGATACTGGAATGGGAATGCTGGTGATGGGGAGAGCTGGGGCTCCTGTTTCACTGGCTACCTAACCATCCCCCTTTGCTGACCTTTTCAGTGTGACAGTAACATGGAGAGTAGACCAGCATACTCTCCCAAACATTTCCTCTATCTTATGCACTACACCACATGCACTTTACATATCACACAACGTATCCCACTACGTTACAGGGGTTGACGCCAGCAAGGGCATGCAGCCACAAAACTTTGCCCCCCCTACCTAGTGGCGGACTTTTGGGGGGAGGCGTGACAGGGGTTCCGCCAGCATAGATCATGGGTCCAGGGCGAGGTACAGCTCGAACCTGTGCTAGAGGGTACAGGGCACTGCAATTCCCAGGATGCCGCTTCTGCCCAATAGAGAGGGGCCCGAACCGGGGAGTAGTGCCCCAGGAGGCTGCCCTATCAGTGGGTGTACAATGGCGCGGCAGTTGCAGTGCCACGGCATGCGTGGAGGGTGTCCCTGCAGCTGTCCTGGCGAGGTGCCCCAAGGCCACTACCACAGCCACTGGTAAGCTGGTGGGCTAGGGATCCCAGATCCACTGCCTGGACTTAGGACTGTGCAATGGGTGGGGCCTGTGGAACATTTACCCCCCCCTTTATCTTACCAACTGTGACTTACAAATATAAGAATCAAAGCAAGCCTGAGGACAGTAAATCACCCAGGGGGATTAGAGTGGGTTCGTGGAATGTAGGAAGTTTTAGGGCAAGAGCGGGGGTAGTCGTTGAAGCATTCAGCAGAGGTGGGTGGATGTGGCAGGTTTGCAGGAAGTCCGGTACAGGGGTGGATCAGCCAGAAAGATTATTGGGAAGGATTGCTACTATAAATTGTTTTGGCAGGGGGGAACTGACGGATATGAGGGTGTGGATGTGTTGGTTACGGAGAGATGGGTGGAATATGTTATGAATGTTATGAGAGTATGTGATGGGATATTAGTAGTGAAAATTTTGATCGGTAGGAAAATGATTGAAATTATATCGGCATATGCTCCACAGGCAGGATTGGATGACGCAGAGAAGGATAGATTTTGGGATGATTTAATAAGTGTAGTAGGTTGTATGGGTGATGAGGTAGTGGTTCTGGGAGGGGATTTAAATGGTCATGTGGGTGAAACAGCTAAAGGTTATGAAGGAGTCCATGGGGGATGTGCATATGGTGTAAGGAATGAGGAAGGGGAAAGAATACTCGAGTTTGGGGAGGCTATGGACATGATTGTGTGCAACACACATTTTTGAAAAAGAATGAGTCGTTTGATTTAGTACGAGTCCGGGGGAAATAGCAGTCAGATAGATTATTTTCTGGTCAGGAGGGTTGATAGGAGGTTAGTGAGGGATGCTAAAGTTATAGGAAGCGAGGAGTGTGTGCAGCAGCACAAACTATTGATTTGTGACATGGTGCTTAAAGAACGAGTGATGAGAAGGAGGACATATGTACCTAGGAGGAAAATATGGAAGCTGGGAAACCAATCAGTAAGGGATTCCTTTTAAAGTGAGATGTGGAGACTGGTGGCTCAACAGGGAGCCATAGATAGAGGTGTTAATGAACAGTACAGAGCCCTTAAGACCAACCTCTTAAGAGTTACTGATGCAATATGCGGTTGGACAAGAGGCCCACCAAGACATAAAGTAACCTGATGGTGGCATGAGGGTGTAGATGCCGCAGTTAAGGAGAAAAGAAGGCTTTTCTGGGAATGGAAGAAGGGTGGTAACAGGGAGGAGTACTTGGCTGCCAAGCGTAGGGCTAGAAGAGAGGTATACAGGGCGAAGTCTGAGTCACAGAGACTCTTACTTGATAATCTAAATAATGGGGAGAGGAAAAATACAATTTTTAGGGTGGCAAATCAGGTGAAGAGGGATAATCGGGATATCGTAGGTGAGCAGTGTGTGAGGAATGATGACGGAAAGGTAGTGGTGAACAATGGAGATATTAAAGATGCATGGAGAGAGCATTATAGCTGGTTGTTGAATGAGGAGTTTGACTGGAATAGGGAAGGTTTGAAGCCAGCAGATCCAGTGTTTGGCCCTTGGCCTTTGATTGGCACTGCTACTATGAGTGAGGCAATAGGCAGGATGCGGGTGGGGAAGGCAGCAGGTGTGTCTGGGTTGACTGCCAAAATGTTGAAGGCCTCAGGAGATACTGGGGTGAGGTTAGTCAATGACCTGATAAATATGATTACATATGAGTGTATTGGTCATAGTCTTACCGACTATGACCAAGTACAAATATTTGCATCAAAGCAAGCCTGAGGACAGCAAATCACCCAGGGGGTTTAGGGTGGGTTCGTGTGGGAAGTTTGAGGGGAACAGCGGGGGAAGTTGCTGAGGCATTTAGTAGGAGGTGGGTGGATGTGGCATGTTTGCAGGAAGTCCGGTACAGGGGTGGATCAGCCAGAAAGATTACTGGGAAGGATTGCTACTATAAGCTGTTTTGGTAGGGGGGAACTGACAGATATGGGGGTGTGGGTGTGTTGGTTGCGGAGAAATGGGTAGAATATGTTATGAATGTTATGAGAGTAAGTGATAGGATATTAGTAGTGAAAATTTTGATCGGATGGATAATGATTTCAGCTATATCAGCATATGCTCCACAGGTAGGATTGGATGATGCAGAGAAGGATAGATTTTGGGATGATTTAATACATGTAGTAAGTGGTATGGGCGATGATGAGGTAGTGGTTCTGGGAGGGGATTTAAATGGTCATGTTGGTGAAGCAGCTCAAGGTTATGAAGGAGTCCATGGAGGATGTGCATATGGTGTGAGGAATACGGAAGGGGAAAGAATACTCGAGTTTGGGGAGGCTATGGACATGATTGTGTGCAACACACATTTTAGAAAAAGAGTGAGTAGATTGATTACGTACGAGTCTGGGGGAAATAATAGTCAGATAGATTATTTTCTGGTCAGGAGGGTTGATAGGAGATTAGTGAGGGATGTTAAAGTTGTAGGAAGCGAGGAGTGTGTGTGCAGTAGCACAAACTGTTGATTTGTGACATGGAGCTTAAGGAACGAGTGATGAGAAGGAGGACATATGTACCTAGGAGGAAAATATGGAAGCTGGGAAACCAATCAGTAAGGGATGCCTTTTATAGTGAGATGAGAAGAGTGGTGGCTGAACAGGAAGCCATAGATAGTGACGTTAAGGAACAGTATAGAGCCCTTAAGAACAATCTCTTGAGAGTTACCGATGCAATATGCGGTTGGACAAGAGGCCCACCAAGACATAAAGTAACTTGGTGGTGGGATGAGGGTGTAGAACCCACACTTAAGGAGAAAAGAAGGCTCTTCCAGGAATGGAAGAAGGGTGGTAACAGGGAGGAGTACTTGGCTGCCAAGCGCAGGGCTAGAAGAGAGGTATACAGGGCGAAGTCTGAGTCACAGAGACTTTTACTTGATAATCTAAATCATGGAGGAAGGAAAAATATGATTTTTAGGGTGGCAAATCAGGTGAAGAGGCATAATCGGGACATTGTAGGTGAGCAGTGTGTGAAGAATGATGAAGGAAGGGTAGTGGTGAACAGTGAGGATATTCAAGATGCATGGAGAAAGCATTATAGCCAGTTGTTCAATGAGGAGTCTGGGATAGGGAAGGTTTGGAGCCAGCTGATCCAGTGTTTGGCCCTTGGCCTTTGATTGACGCTGCTACTGTGAGTGAGGCAATAGGCAGGATGCGGGTGGGAAAGGCGGCAGGTGTGTCTGGGTTGACTGCCGAAATGTTAAAGGCCTCAGGAGATACTGGGGTGAGGTTAGTCACTGACCTGATAAATATGATTATATATGAGTGTGTTGTCCCAGATGATTGGTTGAAGAGTGTAATTGTAAATGTGTACAAAGGGAAGGGCAATGCCCTGGAAAGGGGAAATTACAGAGGCATAAAGCTCTTAGATCAGATAATGAAAGTAATGGAGAGAGTTCTAGAAGGTATGATTAGAGAAAGAGTGAATAATGATGAGATGCAGTTTTGTTTATGCCAGGCAGGGGGACCACTGATGCCATATTCATTGTTCGACAGCTTCAGGAAAAATATATTGGTAAGAAAAGGGAATTGTATTTTGTTTTTGTTGATTCGGAAAAGGCCTTTGACAGAGTCCCTAGAGAGGTGGTGAAGTGGGCAATGAGAAAGCTGGGGTTGGAAGAGTGGCTGGTTAGGGTGTTCATGGCCATGTACGTGGGTGCTCGCACCCAGGTAAGAGTGAATGGAGTTTTGAGTGATGAGTTTCCTGTGAATGTTGGTGTGCATCAGGGGTCAGTTTTGAGTCCCTTGTTGTTTATCATGGAACTTGAAGCCCTCTCATGTGACTTCAGAGATGGACTCCCGTGGGAGATGTTGTATGCTGATGATTTGGTGTTGATTGTGGAGAATGAAGGGGAGGCTGAGGAAAGATTTAAGAAGTGGAGAGATGGTATGGGGTACAAGGGCTTAAGGGTAAATGCAGATAAAACAAAAGTGATGATATCCAGGGATGGTGGCGGTACAATCAGAGAAGAGGGAGAGTGGCCATGTGCAGTTTGCCACAAGGGTGTGGGAAGCAATTCCATCTTGTGTAGTGTTTGTGATAAGTGGGTGCACAAGAGATGTAGTGGTATTAGAGGTAGACTGTGAGATGATGCTGATTTCATGTGTGCGGCGTGTCGGGGAGAGCAGGTGGAGACTGTCAGGCGTGAGAGGGTTGTGAGTCTCTTGAGTGTGTGGAGGAGTTTCGTTATTTGGGAGACATGTTATGTGCCGGAGGTGGGGCTGGAGTTAGCTCAGTTGCTAGGGTAAGAAGTGGTTGGAAGAAGCTCAGGGAGCTGTTGCCTCTCTTGACATTGAGAGGACTCTCCTTACGTGCTAAGGGGTCTTCGTATGCAGCATGTGTTAGGAGTGTGATGCTGTTTGGTAGTGAGACCTGGGCAGTAAAAGAAGAGGATATTCGCAGGTTTAAACGTACAGAAATGACAATGATTAGGTGGATGTGCAGTGCATCCCTGCGTGCAAGACCTGGCGGGGCTGGGTTTACGATGGAAGAGTTGAGAGGTAGGATGGGACTGGAGTGTATTGGTGTTGTGATGAGGAGATGTAGGCTGAGGTGGTTTGGACATGTGGAGAGGATGGGGGATGATAATTGGGTACAGAGGGTGAGAGGTGTTAATATTGGGGGAGGGGTTGGGAGGGGTAGACCAAGAAAGACATGGGACGAGTTCATTAAGTGTGACTTAAGGGTTAAGGGACTGAACAGGGAGGCTGCCAGGGATCGAGCAGCGTAGAGAGCCGCCATTAGGTGATCAAGGCTGACGCATGCAAGCATGTTGGAGCCTTCAAAAACAAAACGATATATATATTTATATATATATGTATTTATATTTTCCAAGTGGCATGTGGCAAGTTACCTATACTATCTCCTCATCTCTAGATAATACAGTTACCAAACACCCTGATCCCTATGAGACATAATCTTGTGATCTGAAGAACCATTAAAAGCTATCTCCTTACAAATTACTTCTCCATGTTACATCACCACCATCATCCCAGCCTCCTTTTCCCACCTAAGGCTGGTATGAGGTACTGTTCTCATGCAGACCTACATTACCTGCACGGTACGGTATCTTATTAGCATCAATTAAATATAAAAGACTCTTAACAGAACATATACACAAATCAACAGATAAGGATAAGATTCTAGGGAGTCTCCTCAGCTGACAAGAGTATGGGCCTATAAAAAAGTAAATCCTAGCAAGACCTTACCCAATATGGAAGCAGATGTGGATTATCTGGTCAGTCACTTCATCTATGATAGTTTTCTCTTCCCCTTCTCCCTCCAAGCCCTCTCTGGGTCGCTCCCACGGTCGACTCAAGTTCATACCCATGCTTGGATCAGCATACAGGTAGTATCCATTGTCTGCAACATAATATACGGTTAAAGGCATAACTGTAATCTACTTCACAGTGACAAATAAAAGTCCAGTGAACAATGACTTTGAAAATCCAGTACTGTAATGTGATCTCTCTAAGCCATGAAACTTTCAGAATATCACTGCAAGTTTCATATTTCTTCAAGTGAAAAGTGGAGTGATATTACTGTTCATCTGTGTAAGGATGAAGCATAATCCCATGGTAATCCTTCTGAGGTGTTGAGGCCTAAAGCTACACTTACATAGGTCAAAAGATTTATGGGGAGGTGTCAAGTCTACTTCTAAGCAACTTTACATGACTGAAACACCTCCAGCTGCTTCTTAGGAACTTGAGGAGAAGCACAAAGCAGCTGACACAGTACCTGACAAAGTCTACAGCACTTCAAACTGTGTGGCTAATCTTTTCTCACAAATTCCAAAAGTATTCTGAGTAGTGCCTTTTACAGAATATATGTACCAGCCAAAAGACAAACAATTTTACTCATGCTAATGTCCAATGATTTAATGCTGTAGAGGTAAAGGGTATAATACCACTGCATTATAAAGAGTCAGGAACATATATCTTAAGCAGAACAGTACTAGTACTAATATCTACGAAATATCTACCCTGTATGTATATCCCGATGCCATACTCTAATTATCAATCCTGTATCTACTGTATATCCAGATTGCTTACTCTAAATATCAACCCTGCAGGTATATCCAGGTGCCTTACTCTAAAATTATAACATACCAAGGATGTAACTATCACTTCCAACTTTTCTACAATTATATCTATCTATATTTGCTGAGCAACAACACCAGTGTTACTTTCCATACCAGTACTTCCTCATGCTAATCTCCATGGTGCAAGCACTGAACTTACTATATCAATAATGAAAACATACTACCCAAACAAACATTTACTGTGTATGTAATAACCCAATTCTCATGAGCAATGCATTCTGTAACTAGAGATGTCACAGCTCTATTTTCAGCAAGTTTCACACTATGATGCAAAATTTCATTATCTACATAATAATTTACTTTAAATACTTTGAATATGTGTAGTTTGCAATGTGATAACAAGTACTCATTGAACTACAATTGGCTTCAACCATCTGCAAATGGACATACTGGTGTACTGTGTGTGTTGTTACCATCATTACCTCTATTTCCAAGACCCAGAGTGTCATCAAGGAGCAGGGAAGCGGTGAGCATGCACTGACTCACTGTGTGACGATCAGGAAGTACGGTGGTTTATTAAAGGTAGTACTAACACTGAATCTAGCTATGTTTCAAAGTAGCTGTTACCGTTATTTTACTGTATTGTAACGTGGCCTTCTCAAATGTTAAATGGATAGTAAAGAAAAGTAAGTTTCAATGAAACTTCAAATATCAACTTTATATAGTATCTCACTATACTGTATCTCTGAAAGATATTAACTGAGAACTGGAAAAGTATATGGCTGGATACTTATTACCAGAATTAGAGAAAAAACAGTGGAATTAGCTGGGGAAGAACTTGGAGGTTTTAGAAAGGGAAGAGGTTGTGTAGATCTGATATTCATCCTAAGGTCTTTTGTGGAAAGGTTTCTAGAGAAGGCAAAGAAGTTGTGTGGCCTTCATGGATTTGGAGAAAGTATATGACAGAGTGGACAGATGAAGAATGTAGAAAATATTAAGAACATATGGAGTAAATGGGTAGCTGTTGAATGTCATGAAGAGTGTGTATGAGGGCGCTAGGGCTGCAGTTCGTGTGGCTGATGAACTGAGTGAATTTTTCTACATGAATGCTGATTGCAACAGCGACATGTCACGGCTCCATGGGTGTTCAATAGGTATAAGGATGGAATTATAAAAGAGATTTATGGTAGGGTAGTGGATGTTGGAGCAACCACAATGAGAGAAGGCAGCATTTGGAAACTTCCTGTTCTGTTGTTTGCAGATGATACTGTATTGTTAAGTGGAGATAAAGGGGAACTGCAAGGCTTGATGAATGAATTTGGGAGTGTGTGTATGAAATGGAATCTAAAGGTGATGGCAGGGAACAGTAAAGTTACAGTCTTTAAGAGAAATAAGGACACTGAATGCACAGTGAGGCTGGATGGTGAGGAAATGGAAAATGTGAGTGCATTTCAGTACTTGCGTAGGATCATGGGTAAGAATGAAAGTTTAGAGGATGAGGTGCTTGAAAGGGTACAAGAAGGAAAAAAGGTTGCTGGTTCTTTGAAAGCAGTGATAAGAAATGGGGAAGTGAACATGGAATAAAAAAGTTGCTGCATGACAGTATTGTGATACCAACTCTAAATTATGGAAGCAAAGCTTAGACCCTGATGGAAGGACACAAGTCAAGAGTGAGTGCCATGTGTTAGTGCATATTGCTGTTAGTGTGTTACTTTTGCTGACAGTGCCACAGATTCTTCTCTCAAACGTGTTACTCTGCCCTGCTACATTGGAAATATGCGTGCAACCATCGTGACTGATGTTGTGAACTGCAATATTCCCTTGCTGTTGACTAAATGTTCCATGAAAAAAACAAAAATGTTGATTAAATTTGGAAGTGACCAGGTCAAAATTTGTGGAACTATCATTAATTTGAAGTCCTCATCTTCAGGCCATTACTTGGTTCCAATTTCTTTATGACTAGGTCGTGAATTTTGTGAAACAATCACACTGGCATCTCTTGGGGGTGATGTAGAAAAAACCGCTTTGAAGCTTCACAGGCAATTTGGACACCCAACATCGGCGAAATTAATTAAACTGATCACGGATGCAGGGATTAAAAGTTCAGAACTGGAGCGGGCTATCAAGGCTGTATCTGATGCTTGTACAGTCTGTTGCAGATTTAAGAAAGCCAAGCCCAGAACCGTAGTCAGTTTGCCCATGGCATCTAAGTTTAACGAAGCTATAGCCATGGATTTGAAAGCTTGGGGAAGGCATTATTTCTTAGTCCTTGTTGATTTGGCGACCAGGTATTGTAATCAATAGTAATTGCGGATAAGTGCGCGCCCACCATTATCAAAGGAATATTTCGGGGCTGGATTGTTGTTGTTGGCACACCTAGAAAAATTCTTACAGACAACGGCTGTGAATTCAACAACACGGAAATCCGAGCACTGGGAGAGGCCTTCAATATCAAGATCATGAAAACGTCTGCAGAGAGTCCATGGAGCAACGGAGTCTGTGAGCGTCAAAATGCAGTCACTGGTGACACTGTTAGGAAGATAATGGCTGATAGCCAGTGTGAATTGGATGTGGCCTTGGCATGGGCAGTATCGGCAAGAAATGCTATCACCAACTATGCAGGCTTTTCTCCTAACCAACTTGTTTTTGGTCAAAACCCTGGCCTGCCTAATGTGTATGCAAATGATCCTCCAGCCTTGGAACCTTCATCACCATCGAAAATTGTGAGAGACAACTTGAACGCTCTTCACTTAGCAAGACAAGAGTTTATAAAGACTAAATCAGATTAACATCTGGGTAGGGCTCTGCAGCACAACGTATGTTCGAGTGACTTAAACGACATCCGAAATGGAGATGAAGTCTTCTACAAAAGAAATGATAGTCATAAGTGGCACGGTCCCAGAACTGTAATAGGCAGAGATGGGAAACAAATTCTGGTTAGACACAGCGGTGTCTACGTGCGAGTGTACGTGTGTCATCTAGCGCGTGCGCCAGAGCAAGATACTACAGTTGAAAGTGGTGTCAGCAGTGATGAGAAGAACAATGTTGTCCAGGAGAACCCTAATGATGATTCTTCGCAAGTATTGAATGACTATCCACCAGATGACGAGTAGGAAGATGGTGTGGTTCCGATTGATGAGCCTCCCACAGTTTCTATTCTGATTAATCAGCCTTCCGAAGCTTCTGTTGGTCAACGTATAAAGGGAATACAGTAAGACCTCACTATAACGGACTAATTGGGGCTCAGACCAGTCCGAAATATGCGATTTTCCGATCAAAGCGACATCCGGACTTACCCCTGCTAATCCGGACTTTTTCCAATATATCAGACATTAGTCTGGATTGCATCAGTGGTTTTCACCACCATTGCAGTATTGTACTGTGTTATACCTTCACTACATTAATCAAATGGTATAATAATACTGTACTGTGCACTGAAAAACATGTCTTTTACTTGTCTTATTGTGGTGAACATAGCTCAAGTTGTCAGGCAGTCCGGAGTGCTTTCTGGCTATATCGGACTTTTTCCGATATATAGGGGTTTAGTCCGGTAACTCCTCGAGTCCGATAAAAGCGAATTCCGGTCTACTGAAGTCCATTATATCGAGGTTTTACTGTACATTCAGAAAGTGGAGAGTTGGTGTCAGGAAGGATTATGATTTGGGCAGGTAAAGCCACTGGAAAGTACAAACACTGCTACAATTTGAAGAGGGACTCTGACAGCAGCATTGATTGGATAGATATGCAGAAGGATTTTAGCGAATGGGAAGTGGTTGATGATGACGCAGAAATGCTTGTTCTTTTTAACTCTGAGGCTGTATTATGTGCTAAGGAAAATGAAATTACAAACTGGCAGAATAATGATGTGTATGAGGAAGTACATGATGTTGGGCAAGGTGCCATAACGGTTCGATGGGTTGTGATGGAAAAACTGAAAAATGGAAAGCCTATTGTTAAGGCCCGTTTAGTCACCAGAGGATTTGAAGAAGACACAGTGGATCTCCGAAAAGACTTCCCTACTTGCTCAAAAGAAGCAGTGCATTTGGCACTTTCTTTGGCCTCCACCAACCAGTGGGATTGCCACACTATGGACGTGAAAGCTGCCTACCTGCAAGGTAACGACACTGAGAGAGTTGTTCATTTATGTCCTCTGCCTGAATATGCAAATGGTAAGTTATGGAGACTAAAGAAAACTGTTTACGGCCTTTGTGATGCTGCTAGGCATTAGTATCTGCGTGTAAAAGATCAATTGTTGAGTCTCGGAGCCAAAATGTCATCACTGGATTCAGCGCTGTTCTCTTGGAACAATAGTGGTAAAGTCGAAGGCATTGTATGCATCTATGTCGACGACTTCCTCTGGGCTGGTAAACATGAGTTCGAACAGTAAGTGATACACTGTTTGAGTCAAATATTCCTCATCGGCAGTTCAGAATCAAAAGCCTTCAAATACATTGGTCTCAATGTCATCTCCAACATCGATGGCACATAACGCTCGACCAATTCCAGTATGCTTCATCTCTGAAACCAGTCACGCTGAGTAGACATCGAGCAGCAGTAAAATCAGGAGAGCTGTCTGAGTCTGAGAAAACGGAGTACTGAGCATCGAGCATTAATTGGGCAACTCAACTGGATTGCCACACACACTCGGCCAGATATTGCCTTTGATGTGTGTGAGTTGAGTGTGACTAGCAACCAAGCTACTGTAGCGGATTTGCTTAGACTCAATAAGGTGATCTCAAGGGTGAAGACTGACAATATGAAGCTATTCATTCCAAGAATGGGGCCGATCGAAGACTGTCATATAGAGTGCTTTTCGGATGCCTCATTTGCCAACCTTATAGGCAATGGATCTCAGGGAAGTTTTGTGATCTTCCTACGAGATGCTAGTGAGGCAAGATGTCCTATATTCTGGCAGACAAGAAAAATCAGGAGGGTCGTCAAATCTACCTTATCTGCTGAGGCGTTGGCGCAGCTTGAATGTGCTGAGACTGCTGCATATCTCACCAACATATTGCATGAGGTTTCTGGATATGGAAAGATCAAAATAAAACGTTTCGTCAACAACAAAAGTCTGGTGGACGCCCTTTACTCCTGTAGGAGCGTAGAAGACAAGAGATTGAGCATTGATATTGCTGTATTACAAGACATGTTGGAGCAAGGGGAGATTGATGAAGTATCTTGGGTGGATACATCACAACAACTGGCTGACTGTCTCACCAAGAAAGGTGCCACGACCGAGCGGCTGCTTGCAGCAGTCAGCCGAGACTAGAAAGTTTATAATACTTCAAGAGACATCATATATCTGTATGTGGTCAAAGACTGGGTCTTGATAGTAATTAAACAAAAGTGTATGTATTGGATACATAGTGAGTATCAGATGCAAATAGACCATCCAGCTTCGTCCTTGGAATCTTTTGTCAAATTAAGAAGAGAGGACGAGAGTGTCAGTGCATATTGCTGTTAGTGTGTGTGTGTGCGCGCACACACCTGCTAAGTCACGAGTGATGAAGTCACCGGAAGGGTCCTGAGGTATGCAGCTGGGGGCCCGGGCAGTTCGTGTTGTGAGGCCCGTGAGTGTGGTTTGCCTTTTCTGACACCATGGATATGAGTTATCTGAAAGGAGCCTGTGGTGTTACATGGAGAGACAGACTGACAAATGAGGAAGTGACGGAATGTTGTGATGTGGATGTGATCGAAAGCGATAGGAGAAGTACACTGAGGTAGTTTGGCCATGTGGAGAGGATGGAAAGTGAAAGAGTAATGAGCAGAGTGTATATGAGTGAGGTGGAGGGGAGGGGAAGGGAGGGGGAGACCAAGGAGATGGATGGATGGACTGGAGGTATATATAAGAGGGGGAGGGGTAAGTTAGGGTGAGATTAGCATAATGCTGGGGACAGGGCAACATGGAGGCAATTTGTCTGTGGCCATCTCTTCCAGGATTGAGGCATCTGACTACAGATACACAGTCAGATATCTAGTTATAACATTAATAACTTTTTTAAATATACAACTCCAAAAACATATCTAGCACAGCTGGTACAACTCAGTTCCATATAAGTATTTTTACTGAAACTCCTTAATCTGATGTGCAAGTAAGAAATGCTATTACTCACCAAAGGGATAGTCAGCCTGATGCATTACAGTAAGTGCTGTATCTCTCTCTTCAGGTGTGTACTCTAGCAAGGGGTGGTGAGGGCGTGGGGGTGTGTGGTGCATGATTGGGGTGCGAGAGGGAGCTGTAGCAAGGTAAGGACGCCACTCCACCCTTGGGAAGCGAACTTCTCGGCTTACTTCATTGTCTAGGTCTGTGGACAGGATGAAGTCAGGAAGGTGAATTTCTTAAATACTAATATCTTATACCTTCATCATGTTCATCATCCTAACCTAAAATTTCCCACAATCACATGCAGTGGAGATAACCTGATGATGGTTCTTTTATCTTACTGGAAACAGTATTTTTCTTTTCTACTATTGATGACATATACTGTATACTTCAGGAAAAAAAAAAATTCGCTGGAGTGCCATAATCAGATTTCATTACTTCATTCCTGCAGCTGTTGGGAAATAATTAGTTGGTTATGTCACTTGGTTTAGCTTACAGTCCACAGAGAACAGCAGCTATATCATGGACAACCTTGATATGAGGATCCCTTTACAAGGAGGCATGGCATTGACTGACTGATATATCAGCTCTAACCCCCCCCCTCACCATACCCTGAGAGGCAGTGTCAGCAGTGAAGACTCTGGCGGCGTGGGTGACTCTGTGCTGCATGTGGCCGCTCTGCTGGATGTACAGCTGCTTCTGATGCACACCCACATAAAGAGCAGGCTGATCACTGTCCTCCCCCTGCCATCACATTGTACAGTTATATGTTAGACACTGGACAATACAGCGAGTCTTTGCTATATTGTGTCCTTTAACCCTCAGGTGGCAGCAGCAGTTGCTGAGAAGGATCTAATAAAAAAATCATCTGTATATAGATGCCCCAACCACAGGATTGGAACCCTTATGTTGCCAGTTAGGGATATCTGAGGCTCTATGGCACTTATACATTGCCAACTAAATGGAGCCTCTGCTAGGATTTACAGGGGACAATTTAGGGGGAAGCATCTACATATAGTCTCAAAGCAATTTTTCAGCATACTTTGCACAGTCAAGATGTAGTTCTGCTGCCGGCTAAAGGTTAAAACCACAGATTTTGTTGTGGAGTAACCTGTCTGTCTTGCCAAGTACACCCATCAATCACAGGCAAGTAACCACTCCTGCAATGAACCAATGTTTCCTTGCAGTGGACTTTACCTCACTACAGCAAGGCACAGGGAAAAATGTAGAGGTTTGGTTCCTGATGCTGTATTTGGATCTCTCCACCCAGTTAACATGGGTGCCATAGTACACTCCACATCACCTAAATATATGATTATATGGTTACCACCCAGCATTGTAATGGTTTCCTGGATTAAAGGACACCATTAGGCTTGTCACACAGTGTAGAGACATCTGAAGTGGAAAAAAGAGTACTGGAAATAAAAAGTAACAGGAAGGATGGGAGAAAACAAGAAGAGAGAAAAAGAATGATACAGATGAAGGGAGAAGTAGGCAGCACTACATCAATTGAGTGGATGATGGTTGTCACCACCTACCATCTTAAAGCCACAGTAAACTACAGAAGAACTGCCTATTAAAGTTTCTCTGCTACCAATACACTCACTTACCAATTTCCAGTACCAGCTGTGTGAAAAAAGTTGGGATATTTGGCAACATATCAATGACCAATAACAAAGACCTTGTACAAACAGAAAACTGGTCTGCCAGCCTAGTGGGAATGCCTTATGGATGAGTGGTTAGAGTAATGAACTTTGCAATGCACATGTCCAGTACAGTGGATATAAGGCCCAGTCTATTCACCTTAATTATTACATATTTATATATTATGTTCTGAATCTGATTTAATTCCTATGAGGTGTGACAAAAAAAAAAGAAATGGGACTTTGGCTGCTAATCACATGATTCAGCAGCCATACAGTAATGAAGTAGATCATAGTGTTGCCCAACATCTCAGCACTATATGAGAAAAGCAGCACTTCAATTAACCTATTATCTTTCTTTTCACAGGTGGTTTTGTACCTCCTGTCAAGTGCCCTCTGTCACAGAATAAGCCTTGAGTAAAGGATTAACATCAAGTTCTCGGCTAACTTGGGAAGAACTCCAGCAGAAGACCTTGCCATGCTGAAGGATGTGTACGGAGAGGAAACAACATCCCGTAAACATGTCTATGAATGGCACAAGAGGTTCAGGGGAGGGAAGATGCTCCAAAATGTCCTGTGACACATTCACACGGCGGGTCTTTTGGTCCTCGAAGAGCAGTTTGAGCACCAACTTTGCGTAAATCTTCCGCATGCCCAAATCTTCCAATGAGATGGACCTCACTGACTCCCTATTCAATCCCAGTTGCTCAACCATTATTCTGACTGTCAGTCTGTGATCACTCCACACCAGTTCCTTGACCTTCTGGATGCGGCATCATTTCTTGTTGTTGAAGGACATCATGGTTTTGGGTCATTCTCCACATCACCCCGCCCCATCCTGAACCTCTTGTGCCATTCATAAACATGTGTACAGGACCTTGTTTCCTCTCCGTACACATCTTTCAGAATGGCAAGGGTTTCTGCTGGGTTTTTTCCCAAGTTATCCAAGAACTTGATGTTAATCCTTTACTCAAGGCTCATTCTGTAACAGTGGGCACTTGACAGGAGCTACAAAACCACCTATGAAAAGAAAGATAATAGGTTAAAGGAGTAGTTGAGTGGCACAGGGGTGTAACAGCCATAACCACAGTTTTGAGAAATTGAAGGTTAAAGTTGATGAATTGTTGTAGCTAGTATTACAAGACAAACTTATTAATATTAAAAATCTATACAAAGGTCATGAAGATATATGAAAGAGAATAAACATCTATCTATCTATTGCCAGATGCCATAATCCCGCAAGGGGTGGCCATTTGACTATGAGTTATTTGTTTTATGGGGAGGAGCACTAACCCTCCACCAAGCCACTTGTTGACATGTAGGGAGCACGTATGATTTGGTTATACGGTTACTACCCAGCGATGTAAATGGTTTCTTGGCATACAGGAAACCATTTGGCTTGTCACTCAATGTAAAGCCACCTGTAAAGGAAAGAAAAGCATAAAAAAAAAATTTCATAAACAAACAAACACCCCTGTTTATTGGTCAAAACAAAATATTTATATATGTTGAAAATAAAGTTTTCAGATGAAAGTAAACCTTATAAATAATAAACTGTGACAGTTTTATGTTGATATTCCTATTAGTTGATTTTTAATAAATATTTATATTTATATTTTCTCAATTTTTACAATTATTTTTTGTGCAAGTAATATGACTGTGCATCAAAGTCTTGCAAACCCCAGTAATTAGCAAAAATTACCTTCACATTCTCAGGGATTACTTTATCATAGCACTTAGTACATTCACATGGTGGGCCAACAACAAGAGCTTTCACAAGTTTGTTGGTTTTCCAACTTATGTACGCTTCACCACTATCTCTCTTCTTCTTTTTAACGTCCTGTTGCCCAGTTTCCGGCCTTCTTGGTCACTTCCTCTGTTGAATCAGGTCTTCACCATCACTCTCTGAAGTGCTGAGGTCCATTCTGATGTATAAATCTTCGCAATATCACTGAAAATTAGGTGAGTTTAAAGGTACATCCTCTCACTCGCGACAACAGCACATGACTGATGCATAGGGGAATAGTTCGCAGCCCATGACTGGATGCCTAGGCCAGGCAAAACAAAGAGGTGTGCTTCGCTTCCTCTCATTGGGTCTTGGCGTCTGCCTGTTCTGCCCCTGTGATGCCTGGACCTTGGACTTACAAGTTGGGTTTTAGGGGGCAAAAACAATTGACGCTCACCTTTGTGTACACCTGTCAGATGGTCGCTTTTCCTTTGACTAGTCAGACCACGTGATAACAGACGGGATGATGAACCGGTAGCCGTGTAAAAGTCAAAATTGCGGACATTGTCACTTACTACCCTGTGCCACTCAACTACTCAACTGAAGTGCTGACATGCTGGGCAACACTACAATGTACTTCACTACTGTATGGCTGCTGAATCGTGTGATTAGCAGCCAAAGTCACGTTTCTTTTTGGTCACACCTCATATCTCTCTAATCATCACTTTACACTTAGGTTTTCTAACAAAGGCTATACAATACAATCCACATGACAACATACAACTGGTGTCCCCATTATTGTTCACCAGGAATATAACCAGTTTTGGTGCTCTTACATTACTTTCCTATAAAAGGATGGGTGGAAGGTGGGCTGGGAATGCCATTTCTTTCTAATATATTTCCAAGGAGGTTATACAGTACAAGCACCCAATACATATCAAACAAAAGTTTTGAAAATAAGAGATACTCCCACCAAGTGATATTATGTGTGTACTAACCTGTGTGGGTTGGCGGTCCTGGCTGGGTGAAAGTGCAGGTATGTTTGAAGTGCTGAACAGGTCTAACTCTTCCACACTGCCCCTCACCACCTTCCATGCACCCACCACTGGGGATGCTAGCTGAGGGACACAAGGATATATCTATCGCATATGGTCCTTTTATCCACCGGTAATACCCCATCAGGAGCATAGGGGCCCAGTGCTATATAACCAGACTAGACATTTGAGGTGAGTGACAGTTGCTTGCCCGAAGCATATTACATGAGCAACAAACATCAACCAACCCTTGGAAGTAGACCTACATGGGCTACATCTGGCTGGAGCACCTTCAATCACTATATCACCAGGTATCTAAAAAACTGTATTAAGGCAATGGGGTTAATGCATTACATTATTACGGAGCACAAATGTCCACCCGTGACCTCCCTGCGAGCTCTGAAGAAATGTCCATGTGGTAGAAAGTAACCATTTCCAAATCAGAATAACATTTGACCATGAATCACATCCTTCCATACCTGCCCATACTCCCCTCATTCACCATCATCTATAGCTATATTTCTGATTTGAAAGGGACTATAGTTAAAGGTGATGAAGTCACATAAGGATATGGGTTACTGTGGAAGGGTGTGAGCTGACATGATCAAGTACAACAGTAATTTGGAATGGACTAAACTCTGTGTACTGTATACTGATACACTCACTTTAAAGCATCATATAAGGTGCACTCCAGCCTTCTACATACAACTGGAAAATGAAATTCAACTAAAAACTAAATCTTTTTTTCATTAAGAATCTAAATTTACACATGATTCTTAATCATCATCCAAACCCTATTTCCCTTTTATATACATTTCAATGAAATTTTTCCATTCACAGACTGCCCATTTCCTTCCAATTCATGTGTGACTACCCTTTCTAAATCATTCAAATACATAAACAAGTGATGCAGAATATCATACTGGATAAGAATTACACATCATCATCATCATCCTGATCAATTTTCTCACCTCATATCAAAATTCAGAAGTAACAACAGCAAAAAGCCAAATACACATTGAAGTTTATGAAAATCTCCATACTGCATCTGAACATAAAGATATGTACAGGAAACTCCCAATTATCCATGTTGGAGCCTTCAAAAACGAAACGAATTCAACCAACCCCTACGCCAAATAAAGTGAAATGCTAGATATCGCATAGTACCTTCCCATTAGCTCAACACTTGGCGTTGAGTGGAATATAAGTGCTACTATCCATCTCAACCCTCAATCTTAAAAGATGAAAGCTATGCATAAAATATAATACAGTACTGATACTGTATATTTATGCTGTACAGAACAATTATTGTTAATTGGGGAGCTTAGGGAATTTACCTTCTCCGTTACTTATTTTTTCAAGACATCTGATATACTGTATACTCTTATATACAGGCAACATCATTGTGGTATATACAACACCACTCGCATTCAGGGCTACTCAAACAATTCCATTTAAAACATAACCTCTTCTTAACCCCTTAACCGCGGGTCGTCACTTTCGTGACGCTCGGGCGCAATGGATCATACTGCGGGGCGTCACTTTTGTGATTCTGTGTTGTTTCGAATTCTCCCGGGCTTTCAGGTGGTGACTTGTATCATCTATCAGCACTGCCAATGTCCAACAATAGTCAGAGCTGCTAATGTCATCAGTATTCCCAACCATTGTTGACAATTTAGCCATTTTCCCCAATTCCAGACTCCCCTCCCAACCTTTTTTTT
>JAGKTI010001680.1:47522-79284 GCA_018397915.1 Birgus latro
AGGAAGTCAGAGGGGGGAAGTGATGGAGGAATAGCACCGGAATCGTCTAAGGTGGAATTGGAGGAGAAAGTCTGAGCAAAGAGATCTGCTTTATCAGTAGAAGAAATAGCTACAGAGCCATCAGAGTAGAAAAGAGGAGGGAAGGATGATGAGGTAAAGTTGTTAGAAAGGTTTTTGGCAAGGTGCCAGAAGGAGCGAGAAGAATTCGAGTTGGAGAGTTGGGAACATTTAGCACGGATGAAATTGTTTTTAGCAGAGCGAAGAACAGACTTAGCACGATTCCGGGCAGAAATATATAAAAGGTGTGATTCAGGGGTGGGTTGGCTCCGGTACCTCTTATAGGCCCTCTCCTTGTTGCGGACAGCATTAGAACAAGCGTGATTAAACCAAGACTTTCTTGCATTAGTCAGAGGATATGAGAAAGGAATGTATGCTTCCATGCCCGAGAACCTCCGTAACGCGCAAGGCACACTCAAATGGCTCCTGGCCAAGGAAGCCTCTCCATTAGCCTCTCGTGTCGTCTGCTCAGCCGCTCTACGCTACGTAAATCTTCCCCGGATTTTACCACTGATTTCATCCATTGAAATGAGCCCTAAGCCCTATTCTTATACAAAATAATATACAGTATGACCTCGATATAATGGACTTCAGTACACCGGAATTCGCTTTTATCGGACTCAAGGAGCTACCGGACTAAACTCCTATATATCGGAAAAAGTCCAATAAAGCCAGAAGCAGTCCAGACTGCCTGACCACTTCAGCTATGTTCACCACAATAAGACCAGTAAAAGACATATTTATTAGTGCACAGTACAGTATTATTATACCATTTGATTAATGTAGTGAAGGTATAACACAGTACAATACTGCAATGGTGGTGAAAACCACTGATGCAATCCGGACTAATGTCTGATATATTGGAAAAAGTCCGGATTAGCAGGGGTAAGTCCGTATGTCGCTATTATCGGAATTTCGCACTTTTCGGAATGGCTTCGACCCCAATTAGTCCGTTATAGTGAGGTCTTACTGTAAATATATAAAAAATAAGGTAATTGATAGTGCCATATACCTGGAATTGGCTAATCATCACTTGGCAACATCCAACTTGCACTCGTTCGCTAATTTCTCCTGCTTTTTTCCCCGTGAAATATGCTGTATGAGCTATTCTCGTAATATAAATGTATATAAGAAAGGAAGGGAGAAGCCTGAGTGATATTTATCTTCACCTGGAACTACCTAATTTATGTATTGTCTAGATTTCCTATGACTTATTTCTTAGCATACACATTAGCAGCTGACATTTTCAACTCTTAGCTACCGAGATACGTACATCTCAGTACACTGTCGTCCTTCAATGTGGAGGCACGTTGCAGTCACGCCCCTCCATTTCTGCCGCTTTTTCGCCCATTATAAAAGGCCCTGTGACCTCTTCCCCTACTAAACATCATGTGGGAAGCGGTAAAGGACTGTAGATATATATATAAGTGTAATAAAGTACTAGAAATAATAAAGTGTGAGTGTGTATATGAATAAGAAATGACAATACAAGTGGCGAACTAGCGCGAGTGGGAGGCTCGTACGCGCTCGTATTTTACATTGCTTTCATGGTGTTTTTTTTTTTTCGAGTATCGATTCCAAACTAATTGGAAATCATTGACTAGTGTTTCCAGTGTTAATATCAGGCAGTGGTATTCATATTATGGGATGTCGGGAAGTGCAAAGTGGAGACTTAGTTACCCAACTTCAGAAGTCTCCACAAGTCCTACGGTAGTCAACAAGTGCTAAAAAACATCCCAGGAGAAAGCTGAAGGTATGTGGCACAAGCATATGTAATTATAATATTCTAGGACTAATAACTGAATTTTGGCAAATATTTTTACAAAGTCAGTCGGAGCGCGAATTTGCCCCGCGGGATGGGCACGGCACACCTCCGACAACCCCGCGGTTAAGGAGTTAAACACATACAAATGCAGCTTCTTGCAGTAGTGCACAATGGACATATGAAATTCATTTTGTTAAATGTTATTTATTTTATTCATAAAACATGGAAATATAAACTAAAGCAATAAATCTTGAGCATTTACTTGTGAACTGATGACTTGGAAAGAAGTGTTGTACAGTAGAATTATCACGACTCCTTTGCTCACAGTTGTGTAAACGACCGCAGCATGCCAATTTATTCCTTACCTGACTGTTGTCACTGCACCCCTCACTTGCCACTCAGCTGTTTTACAGATAATACAGTAAATATGTACTAATAACATGGAAAAATAAACTAAAGAAATATATCTTGAGCATTTGTTGGTGAACTGATGATTAGGAAAGAAATGTTGTACAGCAGAATTTTCATGACTCCCTTGCTCACAGTTGTGTACAGCCACGGCCAGCCAATTTATTCCTCAAATGCATTCTAGATTAATTTATATATCATCTTAGAATGCATTTGCACTGGCAGAGAAGGTAAAATATACAGTAGCTGATAAAAATGAAGCTTTGCTTTCCTGGATAAAATTACTGTATTTCTAATTCTTACATTTTACTGTATTATCTGCATACCAGCTGAGTGGCAAGGGAAGGCAGGAGTACTGAGGTCAGGTATGGAATAAATTGGCGGACCATGGCCATATACACAACTGTGAGCAAGGAGGTCATGATAATTCTACTGTACAACACTTCCTTCCTAAGTATCAGTTAACTAATAAATGCTCAAAAATGATTTTTTTAAATTTATTTTTCCATGCAATTTATAAGTATTTACGGTTTTATTTGCAAAAAGGCTGAGTAGTGAGTGAGAGGTGAAGTGATGGCAGTCTTGTAAGGAATAAATTGGTGGGCTGCAGCTGTTTACATAACTGTGAGCAAGGGAGTCATGATAATTCTACTGTACAACACTACTTTCCAAACCATCAGTTCACCAATAAATGCTCAATATTTATTTCTTTAGTTTATTTTTCCATGTTTTTATGAGTAACATTTAACAGAATGGACCTGCCAAGGTACTTTAAGATATTACAAGCTCATTGGTAGTTAGAGTCGGTTCGTTTGGTAGAAAACAGTGCAGGTACCACACACTTTCCATTGATGAAGAACATGCCTGTTTTTCAATGGAATAAGTCATCTTGCTTTTCTCGAACCTCCATCCTAAAAACTTTCCCATGAGTAAAAGGTGAAATTTAAACATAAAATGCAATTCAGTACTGATACAGTACAGTAATACAGTACATTGTGTACTCTATACTCACTTAGTGTTGGAATTAGTGAAGGGCAGAGGTGTACACCATACAGTACAGTTCAATGCACTTAATCCCGTGAGGTCTAGTGGTGGTAATTACATGTACAGTAATTTCAGAATCACAACAGAGTACTAGACATGAAGCACTGAGAGGCCACAAGCTTTGCAACAACAACAAGCAAGGCATGGGAGGCCACATAGTAAGTCTTGGCACTAGAGTTTTGCCACTGCATGGTCACAAGGGCAAAGCACATAGATATGTCTTCACTGAACAAGATCCACAAGAGACTGAGAGAGTGATGCTAGGCTCCGCGTGCTGTGGGGCGCTCTTGTAATGAATTCTGATTGGCTGGCATGTTGCAGGTGTTTTCACTGGCTGGCATGATGTGGGGTTTTCCTGGGCGTCAGCTGACTACCATGTATGAGCTGGTTGATACACCTCAAATCCCATTATCGACTAGAACCGCAGCTTATTTCCCGTTTTGGTGCCGGATGTTGCATGATAGTGCCAGATATTGCTTTATAATAGACCCGAGCCAACAGTGCTGGATATTGCACTGGGCCAGACATTTCAACAATGGATAATTGAGAGTTTAATGTACAGTAAAAGCACGATATAACGGACTTCAGTACACCGGAATTCGCTTTTATCAGACTCGAGGAGCTACCGGACTAAACTCCTATATATCGGAAAAAGTCCAATAAAGCCAGAAAGCAGTCCAGACTGCCTGACAACTTCAGCTATGTTCACCACAATAAGACAAGTAAAAGACACGTTTTTCAGTGCACAGTACAGTATTATTATACCATCTGATTAATGTAGTGAAGGTATAACACAGTACAATACTGCAATGGTGGTGAAAACCATTGATGCAATCCGGCCTAATGTCTGATATATCGGAAAAAGTCCGGATTAGCAGGGGTAAGTCCGGATGTCGCTTTTACCGGAATTTTGCATATTTCGGACTGGTCTGAGCCCCAATTAGTCAGTTATAGTGAGGTCTTACTGTATATAAATACTGTATATATTTTTTAACCACCTAAGGACAGGGTGTACTAGGGTACAGAAAACAAGGAAGGAGAATACATGGGAGGATGAGAAGTGTCAATAGCATGCAGAATATCACAATTACACGCTTAAAAAAGAAAACAGCGTGAGTCCAATACCTTCTGTTTCCACACCATCTCAGCCCGTGCATCCACCCCCATCACCACACCATCCGGTACAATGAAGCGTAGTGTTGGCATATCCTCATCAACCCTTCCTTCATCCCCCTCTGCCCCATCCTGCCCAACCTCACACCCCTCACTCCCTGCCAAGTTCACCTCATGCTGACCCACACTGAAGTTCCACCTGGTGAAGCAAAATTAGACTCATGACAAACAGTAACATCCTATATATGAGCTGGCCTTCTTTACACATTTTTTTCTTTTCAGTTAAGTCCAGAGTAAACTGGAGAAAACTGCCAATCAAAGTCCCAATGCTACCTATAGTGTTTACTTACCTGTTCCTTAAATTAAGAGCACCATCTGTATGACCTAGTATTCAAGCTGTGGTAGTGGCCTAGTTCCATCTTGTGAACACAAACTAACTACAGTCCTCATTGTACAACATCTTTTTGACATTCTTCTTTTATTTATCACCTCTTCACTATGATACAATCTATTTCACTTTATTCAAGCTACCAACAGGCAATTTTCATTCCCACCCTAAGGCAGGATTAGGAGTAGCAACGTCCAGACAGCCAAGTTTGCCCAATTCAATGGGCCATGCTTCCATTAACTCATCATTCAAGCCTGTGGCATCCTGCTTCCATCAGACGGGCCAAAACAATTTCACCACATTCTGTAGCTTCACATATACCTATCTGACAGGGTCAATCTGAATGCTGTCACACTAAAAAAGGGTGCCAAATCCCTGGTTATGTGCTTCTCTGCACAAAATTCATCTGATCAGCTTGGTCTCTTCTCAGTCCCTTAGCCTCACTGACTTCCATACCTCTCTTCCTCATGCACTCATCCACCATATCCCTCCACCTACTTCTTGGCCTAACTCATCTCCTCCCTCCTTCAAATTTGCTCAGATATACCTTTTTCACCACTCTAGTATCATCCATTCTCTCCACATGACCAAACCATCTCGGTACACTCTCCTCGATTCTGGTGTCCACAGAGTTCCTCACTCCACATCTTTCATGAATCACATTACAGGTATTCCATATCCTGTCCACTCTCTGTACTCCACGTACATTCCTCGACAGTCCCATCTCCAATGCTCTTACTCTAGACTTTTCGTATTCATGCCACACCATAGTCGCACAGCCATTTATGAAAAGTTTAATTAATGCAATACTGTATCTAATGCGTCCAGTTCAAAAGTTTCCACTAAACTTAAGAAAACTGCAGGGTGTGTTAAGAATAAAATATAAATGACAACACTGGAAGCTGCAAAGATAAAGTTTTGATACTCTGCATCATATGCAGAAAGAGTAAAGTTACAGTTTTCGAGAGAAATGAAGTCAATGAATGTACAGTGAGGCTGGATGAGAAGGAAATGGAAAATGTGAGTGCATTTAAGTACAGTACAGGTATACCCTGGTTTAACGATGCAATTGGTAAAGAAAAAACCCATTGTTAGGCGGGGTATCGCATCATATAGGGATGCATATTAGAGCCTTGGGTTTCCCCCCCAACCAAGTCCTAAACTCACTCAAATGAGTCTAAATGGCCTAACAGCTGTAAAAGAAGGTAATCTAAGCCTCACACCTGAAAATAACTCACTAAAACCAACAACAAAATCTGAAAATCGTCAAGTATAGGTCTGGAAAAAAATCAAGCTTAGTAAACGGTACCCTAAAATGACATTGTTCACCCCACCTATGGCAAAACACATTAATTTATGTCTAAAAACAGTTTATAAATCAAACTAAACACACAATTTTAGTCTAAAATATCATCAAAATCAGTAAAAAAAATAACCCATCGTTAAACCAGGGTTTGGCCATCATTAGGCATAGTATGGTGGTAATTCTACCCCCATCGTTAAGCCGGTGTATCTATAGCAAGGTATATCTGTACCTGGGTAGTGTGATGAGTAAGGATGGAAGTTTAGAGGGTGAACTGTTTGAATGGGACCAACAAGGATACAAGGTTGCTGGTTCTTTGAAAGCAGTGATTAGGATCAAGGAAGAGAGCATGGACATAAAAAAGTCGCTGCTTGACAGTATTGTGATATCAACTATAATGTATGGAAGTGAAGCTTGGACCTTGCTGGAGGAACACAAGTCAGGAGGGAGAGCAGAGAAAATAAGTTATCTGAGAGAAGCATGTGGTGTCACATGGAGAGACAGACTGACAAGTGAGGAAGTGAAAGAGCATTGTGGTGTGGATGTGGATGTGATTGAATGTGTTAGGAGAAATACACTGAGGTGGTTTGGCCATGTGGAGAGAATGGAGAGTAAGATACTGACGAGAAGAGTGTATTTGAGGGAAGTGGAGGGGGGAAAAGGAAGGGGGAGGCCAAAGATGAGATGGAGGAATGGAGTGGAGAGTTATATGAGTGAGGGGGTGGGTGGGCTGGGAGCAGGGCAGTGAAATGGCAGGGGATAGGGTAACATGGAGGCGATTTGTTCGTGGCCACCCCTTACGGGATTAAGGCGCGTGGCAACAGACAGATAGATGGATATGCTAACATATAACAAGGGCCACCTGTATATAGTAATACCTCACCACCACCACCATTATCATCATAACACTATTTCCCATTCATTCATTTTACTGTGTACATTTATCCCTTTATTCTTTTTAACAACAGAAAATTTTGTTCAACCTGCAGAGAACTTTTGTAGTGAAGGAGTTAGTAACAGTCCCCATCATCATTATCATCATCATCACAAGACAATTTCCTATTCAGGCCTTCTACTGTCTTCATGCATTTTTCATTTTATTCTATCTATCTATCTATTGTCAGGTGCCTCAATCCCACACAGGGTGGCCACAAACAAATTGCCTCCATGTCGCTCTGTCCCCCGCCATTTCACCACCCTGCTCCCAACTCACACCCCCCTCTTTCATGTACCTCTCCACTCCATCCCTCCATCTCATCCTCGGCCTCCCCCTCCCTCTCGCCCCCTCCACCTCACTCACATACACTCTCCTCGTCAGTCTTTCACTCCCCACCCTCTCCACATGCCCAAACCACCTAACGTGTTTCTCCTAACGCTTCCTATCACGTCCACAACCACACCACAATGCTCCTTCACTTTCTCATTTGTTAGTCTGTCTCTCCATGTGACTCCACATGCTCCTTTCAAATAACTCATTTCCACTGCTCTCACTCTCGACTTCTATCCTTCCAACAGGGTCTGAGCTTCACTTCCATATGTTAGAGTTGGTATCACAATACTGTCATGTAAAAACTTTTTCACTTACATGCTCACCTCCCTGTTTCTTATCACTGCTTTCAACGAACCAGCAATCTTCCTTCCCTGCTGCACCCTTTCAAGCACTTCACCCTACAGACTTCCATCCTTACTCATCACACTACCCAAGTACTTAAATGCACTCACATTCTCCATATCCCATCCAATCTCACTGTACATTCACTGGCTTCACTTCTCTTGAAGACCATCACTTTCCTCTTCCCTACATTCACCTTTACATTCTGTTTCTTACACACTCTCCCAAACTCATCTACCAAGCCTTGCAGCTCCCCTTCGTCTTCGTTCAACAACACAGCATCATCTGCAAACAACAGTACAGGGAATTTCCACACACTGCCCTCTATCATTAGGGCCGCTCCAACATCCACAGACCGAACCTTGTATCTCTTTTATAACACCATCCATGTACTGATTGAACAACCATGGAGACATGACACATCCTTGTTTCAAACTAACCTTCAAATGGAAAGATTCACTCAGTCTACCATCCACATGCACTGCAGCCTTAGCACCCTCATACATACTCTTCACTGCCTTCAACAACTTCCCATCCACTCCATATATTCTTAATACTTTCCACAATCCTTGTCTATCCACCCTGTCATATGCTTTCTCCAGATCCATGAAGGCTGCATACAACTTCTTTCCCTTCTCTAGAAACTTTTCCACTAAGGATCTAAGAATGACTATCTGGTCTACACAGCCTCTTCCCTTCCTAAAACCTCCCTGTTCTTCTCCAACTAATTCCTCTGTTATTTCCCTAACTCTGTCAATAAGTATCCTACCATATACTTTTTCTATTACACTGAGAAGGCAAATGCCCCTATGATTACCACACACTGCTTTTTCCTCTTTTTCTTCGTACAGAGAAATAATTATACCTGACTTCCAATCCTCCGGGACTCTACCCTCCTCCCAAGCCAATCTGCACACCTTCCACATCCATTCTATTACTATCTCTCCCCCATGCTTCAGCATTTCACCACACACTCCATCAATTCCTGGGGCTTTCCCCATTTTAACTTTCTTCATTGCTTCCACCACTTCCATCCTACTGATTTCTTCCCCTCTTCTCACAACCCTCCTTCTCCCCACCATTCCCCAACCACTTATACTTGCATTACTTTTATTCTCTATGTTCAACAGTTCATTAAAGTGTTCCCTACATCTGTTTACATTTTCTCCCTTCTCAACTAGTAATCTGTTATTATTATCTTTCACACCCCCACTGACTTCGTTGGCACTCTGTCTAGCTCTCTTTACCTCCTTCCAGAACATTTTCTTACATTCCCTCCACTTTGCACTCATATTCCTTCCAAATTCCTCATCCACTCTCTTCTTACTCTCTCTTACTAATCTTTTCACCTCTCTCCTCCTCTCTACACATAACTCATCCATCTCTCAGCTTCTTCCACGCCCCTGTTCCTCATCCACTCATTATATACTTTCCTCTTTTGTGCCACAGCCTCTCACCTCTTCAGTCCACCATGCTGTTCCCTGAACCCCCTTTCGTCTTCTCTTCACCCCACACACCACCTCACATGCTGCACAGATTTCTTCTGTGAATATCTTGCACACACCCTCCACGTCCCCCATCTGCTCCAATCTATATTTACCCAATCGCTCCTCCACTTCCCTTTTATATTCAGCCTTTATTCCATCTTCTTGTAACTTTTCTACTCTCCTTGTAAGAAATACTTCCTCCTGTCCTTCCCTTCTTCTCTTCCTCCATCTTGTTTGGATTCTGATTCTGGTCACCACCAAGTGGTGGTCAGAAAGTCCACTCCCCCAACCTCTATATACTCTTGCATCCATTACACATCTTCTCATCCTTTCATCCACACACGCATAGTCAATCATTGCCTTCCGTTCATTCATTCTACCATCCACCCTTCTCACCACTCGCCATGTATACCTATGGATCATTTTGTACCTGAAGAGGGTATTAGCTAACACCAACCCCCTCCCGGCACAAATGTCCACTAAAGCACTGCCATTCTCATCCATCCCTGCAGGCACACCCCACTCACCAACCACTCCATCCACCTTCTCATTCCCTACTTTTCCATTCATATCTCCAATCAGAAACACTCTTTCATTCCTTTCAAACTTTTCCAAGCAGGCTTCCACATTTGTCCAGAACTCTTCTCTCACTCTACGTACACGATCTTGCATTCGTGCATACACGCACACAATTGCCCACATTTGTAGTCCAACTTTCACTCTTACCCAACACAATCCTTGACCCAACTGATCCATACTCTCTTACATTCTCCTTCCATCTGTTGCTCACAGCAATACACACTCCTTCTTTCGCCCTCTCATTCTCACCTACTCCCGTGCATATACCCCATCCATACTCCCATTCCCTCACACTCCCCCCTCTCCATTGAGTTTCAGTTATTCCACATATATCCACTTTTGCACTCTCAAGCACCTGTACAATCTCTCTCTCTTTCACCTCATCATTCATACCCCTTACATTCCATGTTGCAATCTTTACTACGTCCTTTGTCCGGTCCTTTTTCGTCAACTTTTGATCAGTCCTGGTCCGAGGCTTCTTATTCATATTTTTAGTTAGTTGTTTTACGGGGTGGGTTACTAACCCACCACCAACCCTTTTAGTTGCCTCTTACGACAAGCAGGGATACTGGGGGAGAATTCTTGAAAAACCCCCTACCCCCAGGGGGGGGGTAGCTACATATAAGAAAATTTTGTTCAGCTTGGTGAGAACTTTAGTAGTGATGGAGCTACTAACAATCTCCATTAGCCCCTTAACCCCTAAAAGACGGGTGTCCGCATATGCTCTCCAAGGGTACTAGGACAAAAATGACGGGTGTCCACATATGCGGTCATGCCGCCCCCCAACCCACTCCATCCTCCTCCCACCACACCCACACACCACCCACCCCCACCCTCACTCCAACCCTGAAACCCCACCCTCCCCCCACCACCCCACCTCCAAACCCCCACCACCATCCCCCCAATACTCCCCACTGCCTCCTACCATCCCTAACCCCCACCCTCCCACCACCCCTACCCTCCCCACTGTCACCCTCATCCCCCACAACTCCCAATTCCTCCAATCACTCCCTCACCACCCCCCACTGTCCCCACCACCATCCCCCAACCACTCCTTACCACCCACCCCCTACCCTCCTCCACCCCCCATCCCTACAACCCGACACACCCCAAACAACCCCACACCCCCCAAATAACCCCCCCTCCATCCCTCACTGCCACCCCCACCCTTCCCCCCTACCCTTTTTCCCCCACCCCCCTCCCCACTCCCCACTTACCACCCCCACCCTCACCCTACCCCCCCACCCCCAAGCACCCAGTCCCCATCCCCATGCCACCCCACAACCCCCACACCTCCCCCCTGCAAATTCCCCACCATATCACACCCACTGATTATGTCCATCCTGAGTGTATGTCAAAACATTCTGATAACCGTCTTTTAGGGGTTAACAGTCAGATGTCTTTCCCTAGCCTGAATAAAACATCCACCAGTGGTAGGAATAAAATATAGAAGCCATCGACGTACTGTATGGGTTAACTTCTTCACCATAATGATATACTGTACTAATATTTTTAAATTTCTTCTTCATATCTTCAAATTATTTTACTCAACTTAGGATAGACTTCTACGAGTGATGAAATTAATTAAATCTGTATCTAACTCCTACAGTTTGAAGATGTCTCTCTATAGCTCAATAGAACGGCCTGGTGGTAGTGATGACAGAATATACGTGTCACCATACTGTACGGGGTCATCAAAATGTCTTACCTCTCGTCACCAGATTTGGGGTCAACAGCTCGCACAGTCTGAGTGATGCGTCGGACAACCAACATGTGGGCAGGTTTGGCAGCAGTGCGGTTGCGCTTGCATCCCAGTGTATTGCAAACGTACACAATCCGGCCTGAATTCAATGCTAAACCCCATACTTCGGTTGCCTTTCCACCTGTGACGCAAAATGGTAAAACTAGAGGACTCCATGAAATGCAGGTAGTCCTCACTTAAAAGTTCACAATGTGTGCAGGTAAAGAGCTGATTTATGTGAGACATGCTTCAGATTCGTGAGAAAAAAATGACGCAACATATAAATGGTTTCCAGGATTACAGAATGATATGTGACTTATGTGATGCAGTGCTACCTCAAGGTAGCACATCACATAAATGGACAATGCATGCTCCACCTATCAACGGGGGTCAGTCTGATCAATAAACCATATCTAAAGTACAGTACAATAATTCCACTTCTGAGGCACAATGCACATGCACAAAAAATCAATGGAAGCAAGTGTCACCTGTGAAAATTGTGTCGGGGTTAAATTTGAAAGAAGAGTGAAGAAGGTTCTGAGCAGTGACTGGGAGTGCCTCCACACCTTCACCATCAAAACGAAAGATCCCTCCATCCAGCGATGGAATCAGGCGCACCCATTCTCCACCTGATGTTACCTCCAGCTGGAGGAAGAGGCTTGTGATATTAAAGTGCTGATAAAAGAAGTAAATAGTATGTCTATGTATCAGTGAATGTACAGACTCTAATACACATCAAAATTAAAATAAAAGATGACTTAACTTTTGCAGATACAGTAAATTATCATCATATGGTTGATATCCACTGGAAACAGGAAGTTACTGGTCCACTTAAAACTGCTACCAATTAACTAAGCCAATCATGAGGCACCCATGACTTATTCAACAGCAGCACAAATTTCCACCTTTTTTTTCTCTCTCAAAAAGAATTATAGTACAGTACTTCTTACTTTACACTAGGTCAAATTAAGTAAATAATGCCAGCTTCAGTAAAACTGAAAGAAATCGGATTTGGAGGGAGTGGTGGGTAGTGGCCAAGCTCACTGCTTGTCAATATACAGTAGTTTCATTTTATTTAATTTAGTTTTTGATGGCTACAGCATGCTTTAATGCGTCGGCCTTGATCACGTACTGGCGGCTCTCCATGCTGCTCAATCTCTCGCAGCCTAACTGTTCAGACCTTTAACCCTGAGGTCACACTTAATGACCTCGTCCCAGGACTTTTTTGGTCTACCCCTCACAATCCCACCCCTAACATTAACACTTCTCACTTTCTGCATCTAATTATCATCCCTCATCCTCTCTATATGCCCAAACTACCTCAATCTACCTCTCCTCATCACAACACCAATACACTCCAGTTCCATCCTACCTCTTAATTCTTCCATTATAACTCTAGCCTCCCCAGGCCTTGCACTCAGGGACACACTGCACATCCACCTAATCATTATCTTTAATGTACACTTGAGCCTGCGAATATCCTCTTCCTTTACTGCCCAGGTCTCACTACCATTCAGAATTATACTCCTAACACATGCTGCATACAAAGGAGAGGCAACAGCTCCCCGAACTTCTTCCAACCACTTCTCAACCTAGCCACACAGCTAGCTCCAGCCCCACCTCCAGCATGTAACATATCTCCCAAATAACAATACTTACACTCAAGAGACTCACCAGCAAGTTCAATCTTTTCACGCCTGACAATCTCCACCTGCTCTCCCTGACACAACGCACACATAAAATCAGCATTATCTCACAGTCTACCTCTAATACCACTACATGTCTTATGCACCCACTTATCACAAACACTGCACAAGATGGAATTACTTCCCAGGCCCTTGTGGCAGATTGCACATGGTCACTCTCCCTCCTCTTTGACAGTACCACCACCAACCCTAGATATCATCACTTTTGTTTTATCTGCATTACTTTTAAGCTCTTGTGCCTCACACCATCTCTCTACTTCCGCCTCCCTTTCATTCTCTGCAATCAACACCAAATCATCCGCATACAACATATCCCACGGGAGTCCATTTCTGAAGCAAAGTGAGAAGGCTTCAAGCACCATGATAAACAACAATTGACTCAAGACTGACCCCTGATGCACGCCAACAGTCACACAAAACTCCTCACTCAAAACTCCATTCACCCTTATCTGGGTGTGAGCACCCACATACACAGCCATAACCACCCTAACCAGCCACTCCTCCATCCCAAACTTTCTCATTGCCCACTTCACCACCTCTCTAGGGACTCTGTCAAAGGCTTTCTCCAAGTCAACAAAAACAAAGTACAGTTCCCTTTTCTTTCCAATATATTTTTCCTGAAGCTTTCGAACAATGAATATGGCATCAGTGGTCCTCCTGCCTGGTATAAACCCAAACTGCATCTCATCAATATTCACTCTTCTCTATTCATACCTTCTAGAACTCTCTCCATTACCTTCATTATATGATCAAAAAGCTTTATACCTCTATAATTTCCTCTTTCCAGGGCATCACCTTTCCCCTTGCACACATTTACTATTAAGCTCTTCATCCAATCATCTGGGACACAACACTCATATATAATCATATTTATCAGGTCAGTGACTAACCTCACTCCAATACCTCCTGAGGTCTTTAACATTTCAGCAGTTAACCCAGACACACCTGCTGTCTTCCCCACCTGCATCTTGCCTATTGCATCAATCACAGTAGCAGCATCAAAGGCCAAGGGCCAAACACTGGATATGCTGGCTCCAAACCTTCTCTCCCAGTCAAACTCCTCATTTACCAGCCGGCTATAATGCTCTCTCCATGCATCTTTAATACCCCCTCTGTTCACCACTACCCTCCCTTCATCATTCTTCACACACTGCTCACCTACAATATCCCGATTATCCCTCTTCACCCAATTTGCCACCCTAAAAATTGTATTTTTCCGTTCCCCATGATTTAGATTATCAAGTAAGAGTCTCTGAGACTCAGACTTCACCCTGTATACCTCTCTTCTAGCCCTATGCTTGGCAGTCAAGTATTCTTCTGTTACCACCCTTCTTCCATTCCCGGAAAAGCCTTCTTTTCTCCTTAACTGCAGCTTCTACACCCTCATCTCACCACCAAGTTACTTTATTTGGGCCTTACTGTTCCTTAACACCTCTGTCAATGGCTCCCTGTTTAGCTATCACTCTCCTCATCTCCCTATAGAAAGCATCCCTTACTGCTTTTTCCAGCTTCCATATTTTCCCCCTAGGGACAGACTGGATGATGATGATAATGATGTACATACATCCCTTTTTTATCACTCACTCTTTAAATACCATGTCACATATCAATAATTTGTGCTGCTGCACACACTCCTCACTTCCTATAACTTTAACATCCCTCACTAACCTCCTATCAGCTCTCCTGACAAGGATATAATCTATCTGAATGCTATTTCCCCCAGACTTGTATGTAATCAAAGTACTCTCTCTTTTCCTAAAATTTGTGTTGCACACAATCATGTTCATTGCCTCCCCAACTCAAGTATCCTTTCCTCTTCCTCATTTTTTGTACCATATGCACATCCCCCATGTACTCCTTCAAGTCCTTGAGCTGCTTCACCTACATGACCATTTAAGTCCCCTCCCAAAACCACTAACTCATCATCCCCAATACCACCTACTACATGTATTAAGTCATCCCAAAATCTATCCTCCTCTACCTCACTGAAGCCTGGCTGTGCAGCATATGCCGATACAATTGCAAACATCATTCCACCGAACAAAACTTTCATGACCAGTATCCTATCACTTACTCTTATAACATTCATAACAAATTCCACCCACACCCCCATATCTGTCTGCCCCCCCCCCTGCCAAAACAGCTTATACTGTAATATCAATCCTTCCCAGCAATCTTTCTGGCTGATTAGTTTACAGCAAACTAATTTTCATTATAACAGAGCAATAGCTACGTGAATACAATATATCTCCTGACATGACAGTTTAGGTACTGTTCCATTTTAACACAAGAGGGAGATTGACATAGGTTACACATAGAATGGAGCTTCATGTGGCCCAATTTTATCCCTTCCCAAGCTGCAGACTTTACATGAGGGACAATGGTCTGCATGGGCCTAGATGCAAGCCTCAAAGCTCTGGCTAAAAAATAACAGGTAATTACCAGTACAAAATGACACCCTGAATATTAACAAAACCAGAATACGATAAAAAGCTGTCGTGGTAAATTTAGTTTCAAGAAAAGAAGTTCATTTATATACAGCTGATATCCAGGAATGTACATTTGGTTCTTAATGTTCTACAAAATGTGGTAGAATTATACCTGTGACTTTTTTTTTATTTTGTCCAAACTTTAGGGACTGGCTTTCTCTAGAAATAATGACAGCAATACAAATGCTTTCAAATATCTAATGTAGGTTCACTGAGGGTCATTACTATCTATCTACTGCCAGATGCCTCAATCTCATAAGAGTTGGCCACAAACAAATTGCCTCCATGCTGCCCTGTCCCCCACTATTTCACTGCCCTACCGCCAGCTCACACACTCCTCTCTAATATACCTCTCCACTCCATCCCTCCATCTCATCCTCACGCTCCCCCTCCCTCTCCCCCCCTCCACCTCACTCACATACTTTCTCCTCGTTAGTCTCTCACTCTCCATCCTCTTCCCATGTTCAAACTATCTCAGAGTATTTCTCCTAATGCTTTCTATCACATCTACATCCACACCACAATGTTCCTTCACTTCCTCATTTGTCAGTCTTTCTCTCCATGTAACTCCACATGATCCTCTCAAATAACTCATTTCCACTGCTCTCACTCTTGACTTGTGTCCTTCCAACAAGGTCCAAGCTTCACTTCCAAATGTCAGAGTTGGTACTGTATCACAATACTATCATGCAGCAACATTTTTACATCAATGTTCACTTCCCTATCTCTTATCACTGCTTTCAAAAAATCTGCAACCTTTCTTCCTTACTGCATCCTTTCATGCACTTCATCCACCAAACTTACATCAATGTTCACTTCCCTATCTCTTATCACTGCTTTCAAAAAATCTGCAACCTTTCTTCCTTGCTGCACCCTTTCAAGCACTTCATCCACCAAACTCCCATCTTTACTCAACACACTACACACTACAAACCCATACCGTATTCAAGTGTGTGACCACTTATAACCACTCACTACCAGCCCCAGCACTATCAACTTTCCTCCACAGCCTATTAAATGAACTAAATCAGTTTATCTGTCTCAAAATATAGCAATCTGAAATTCTGAAGAAAATATCTTGACATAACTGTAAATGATCAACATAAAAGTCATGTACAATTCAATAATTTATGCTTACAAGACTCGTACAAGTAAGATAAATACATAGTAGTATAAAAAAAAAAATACAGTATATAAAACAATTAGCATTATTGTACTCCATCCATCCATCATCCAATCCTATGTTGCCCCAGAGAGGAGTTAATTGCTTTCTGATGGAATTTAATTGCTGTAAAGTAGTGTTCACATCCATAAACAGTCAGATTTCTGTTTGGAAGGGTTCACTCATGTGAAGGACATGCCAACTCCAGGTGAATCTCCTCCTTTCTGAGTAATGAGGACAGTATGTAAACTGTGACATAATGGTAACTGATCACCAACAGTGCTGTAGTTCAAACAGTTCACTTTACCATGGTTGCTACAGGAACTTACAGTACAGTGCTGAAAAGAATCTTTATGGTTTGCTCGTTTGCAGTATCATGATTAAGGACACAAAACAAAACAAGTCTGATATATATATATCTTCATACAACTAAAACTCTGTCATAAAAGAGACAAACATTAAAAATCATCAGTGAGGGAAAACAGTCACGTAATGTAGTAATTCAGTAGTGTGTTCTGTCTACCAAAACTTCTGAGGTCCATAAACAATTCATAAGAACTAGCAACATCAAACACAGATACAATAACTCAGAGCCAACCTTGGACATGGAGGAGGCAAGAAGAGGCTTGATGGTGCGTCCTGTCTGGTGCGACCACAACACAGCACCTGAGACCAGATCCAGGCCTGTCACACGGCCATCCAGGGTGCTCACCACCACTGCTGACCTGCAAATCAATATGGTCAGCAAGCACACACTGTACACACACACACACACACACAAAAGGTAAAGGAATGCACACAGGTCCACATAAGAAAGAAAGAATACAGTATATACAATAGAATGGAACATGGAGAGGAAGGGATTCATGATGCTGTACTGATAAGACCACAGAAGAAAAGGATTTGGGAGTTTAGCTACAACACAAGGGACATACAGACACAAAAGCGATGTTAAGCAGCAGTTGTAAAAGCAACATCTGCAATGAGAAAAATAAAGAAAAAGTTTTAAACATATGAATGCAGTATATTCATGAAAATATATCCAAGCTATTTGAGATCCCATATAGAAAACACCATTCAGGTATAGAGTCCTTATCTGGCATGGGATATCAATATTCTGGAGAAAGTACAGTACACGGATCAACAAAGACTGTTCAGGAATGGGGCCATCTTTCATAGGAAGAGTGATTAAAGTACCTGAATTTATACAGTATTCTCTTTACATAAAATGGAGGAGAGAGCTAATATGTTTTCAAAATTACAAATAAGATAACAGATATTGACAGAAACATATTACCAAGCTCTGACAAAAGATGGAATACAAGATCACACAGCATTATGATGAATAAAGCAAGAAAGCCCTAAAGATCTAACTATCTATCTATAGCCAGATGCCTTAATCCCATAAGGGGTGGCCACAAATAAACAGCCTCCATGTTGCCTTGTCCCCCACCATTTCACTGTCCTGCTCCCAGCTCACAACATCCTCCCTCATATACATCTCCACTCCATCCCACTATCTCATCCTTGGCCTCCCCCTCCCTCTCCCAGCTCACACCCTCCTCCCTCATATACCTCTCCATTCCATCCCACTATCTCATCCTTGGCCTCCCCCTCCATCTCCCCCCCTCCATCTCACTCACATACTCCACACGTCAGTCTCTCACTCTCCATATGCCCTAACCACCTCAATGTATTTCTCCTACAGTAACTCTTCCTATGACATCCACATTCACACCACAATGCTCCTTCTCATCTTCATTTGTCAGTCTGTCTCTCCATGTGACTCCACATGCTCCTCTCAAATAACTCATTTCCACTGCTCTCACTCTTGACTTCTGTCTCTCTAACAAGGTCCATGCTTCACTTCCATATGTTTGACTTGGTATCACAATACCGTCATGTAGTAACTTTTTCATTTCCATGCTCACTTCCCTGCTTCTTATCACTGCTTTCAACGAACCAGCAACCTTGCTTCTCTGTTGTACCCTTTCAAGCACTTCATCCTCTAAACCTCCAACCTTACTCATCACACTACCCAAGTACTTAAACACATTCACATTTTCCATTTCCTCCTCATCCAACCTCATTGTACATTCACTGACTTCATTTCTCTCAAAGACCATAACTTTACTCTTCCCTACATTCACCTTTAGATTCCGTTTCTTACACACTCCCCCAGCCTCATCCACCACGCCTTGCAGCTCCCCTTTGTCTTCACTTAACAACACAGAATCATCTGTAAACAACAGTACAGGGAGTTTCCAAACACTGCCCTCTCTCATTAGAGCCTCTCCAACATCCAGTGCCCTACCATGCATCTCTTTTATAACCCCATCCATATAGAGATTGAACAACCATGGAGACATGACACATCCCAGTTCCAATCCAACCTTCATATAGAAAAATTCACTCAGTTCATTATCCACATGCACTGCACCCGTGGTACCCTCATATAGGCTATACTCTTCATGGCATTCAACAACTTCCCATCTGCTCCACATATTCTTAATATTTTCCACAATCCTTGTCTATCCACCCTGTCATATGTTTTCTCCAAATCCATGAAGGCTGCATACAACTTCTTTCCCTTCTCTAGAAACTTTCCCACTAAAGATCTAAGACTGAGCTACACAACCTCCTCCCTTCCTAAAACCTCCCTGTTCTTCTCCAACCAATTCCTCTGCTATTTCCCTAACTCTGTCAACAAGTACCAGTATCCAATCATATTCTTTTCCTATTACACTAAAAAGACAAATGTCCTTATGATTACCACACACTTCTTTTTCCTTTTTTCCTTTGTACAGGGGAATTATACCTGACTTTCAATCCTCCTGGATTATACCTTCCTCCCAGGCCAATCTGCACATCTTCCGCATCCATTCTACTGCCTGTAATATCTCTCCCTCATGCGTCAGCATTTCACCACACACTTCATCAATTCCTGGGGCTTTCCCCATTTTGACTTTCTTCATTGTTTCCACAACTTCCATCCTACTGATTTCTTCCTCTCTTCTCACATCCCTCCGTCTCCCAGTCATACCCCAGCCACTTATACTAGCATTACTTTCATTCTTTATGTTTAACAATTCCTTAAAGTGTTCTCTCCATCTGTTCACTTTTTCACCCTTCTCCACTATCAAACAACCATTTTTATCTTTCACTCCTCTACTAGCTCTATCACCCTGTCTAACTGCCTTTACCTCAAACCAGAATGTTTTCTTGGATTCCCTCCACTTTATACTTATTCATTCCAAATTCTTCATCCACTCACTTCTTACTAATCTTTTCATCTCTCTCTTCCTCCTTACAACTAACTCTCTTCCATCTCTCAACTTCCTCCATGCCTCTGTTTCCCATCCACTCACTATTCCATATGCTTTCTTCTTTTGCACCACAGCTTGTCTCACCTCTTCATTCCACCATGCTGTTCCTTGCATCCCCTTTCATCTTCTCTTCATCCCACACACCACCTCACATGCTGCACAGATTTCTTCTAAGAATATGGTATCTTGCAAACACCTTTCACCTCCCCCATCTGCTCAAAATCATATTTACCTAATTGCTCCCCCACTTCTCTCTTAAATTTTGCCTTATTTCAATCCTCTGCAACCTTTCTACCCTCCTTGTGTGGACTACTACTTCCTGTCCTCTCCTTCCATTCATCCATTGTATTTGTACCTTGATTTTCACCACCATTATGCGATGGTCAGAAAGTCCACTCCCCTAACCTCTGTATGCTCTTGCATCCATTACATACCTTCTCATTCACTCATCCACACACACATAATCAATCATTGCCTTCCATTCATCCAGTTCATCACCCACCCTTCTCATCACTCGCCACGTGTACACTGGGATCATTTTGTGCCTAAAGAAGGTATTTGCTATCACCAACCCCTTCCCTGCAAAAATGTCCACTAGAGCACTGCCATTCTCATCCATTTCTGTAGGCACACCCCACTCACAAACTACTCCAATCACCTTCACATTCTCTACTTTTCCAGGCACAGAATGTTAAAATGCTTAAGATCAGACCTGATGAACCTTGAAAGGAATTAGGAAATAGGTATGAGATTAGGCTTTGTGTCTAATGACAATCCCATAATAACGAAAATACAAGTGTCTGACTATACATCTTTTCCATAACTCTTACTGTACCAGTACCATATAACTTTATGGTACACCAGTTTATAAAGAACTGCTGGTATATGGAATATTTAAGGGGTAATGAATTGTGTGTTCCTTTTCAGGCAGTTTCCAGAACGCAACAGCTACTTATAGTACCATACTAAGTAGTCAGTACTGCTATCACTGCAATACTGAAACTTTTTGAATATTAGCAACAATTTCCAAGTGCAGTACCAGCTAACAGAAAAAGGATTCTCACACTGATCAGCATCATCTTGGATGCCATGCTCCTTCCTGGGAACCATGCAACAGGGGATATCATGGACCGTTTGGTTGCCTGCCATGTAGCCTATAGCTATTCCTAATTAACATACATCACTACCACCCTCGAGGTAGGCTACTTATTTACAATTAACCCTTTTACTATGAGAGGTTCTTCCTGAACAGAATCAACTCAACTGGCAGGTGGAAACACTGTTATAACAGCAGAGAAGTTTACCAGAGGTGGATGTGGAAGGTGTGCAGATTGGCTTGGGAGGAGGGTAGAGTCCCGGAGGATTGGAAGTCAGGTATAATTATTCCTCTGTACAAAGGAAAAGGGGAAAAAGCAGTGTGTGGTAATCATAGGGGCATTTGCCTTCTCAGTGTAATAGGAAAAATATATGGTAGGATACTTATTGACAGAGTTAGGGAAATTACTGAGGAATTAGTTGGAGAAGAACAAGGAGGTTTTAGGAAGGGAAGAGGTTGTGTACACCAGATATTCATTCTTAGATCCGTAGTGGAAAAGTTTCTAGAGAAGGCCAAGAAGTTGTATGCAGCCTTCATGGATCTGGAGAAAGCATATGACAGGGTGGATAGACAAGGTTTGTGGAAGGTATTAAGAATATATGGAGTGGATGGGAAGTTGTTGAGGGCAGTGAAGAGTATGTATGAGGGTGCTAAGGCTGCAGTGCGTGTGGATGGCAAACTGAGTGAATCTTTCCATCTGAAGGTTGGATTGAAACAGGGATGTGTCATGTCTCCATGGTTGTTCAATCTGTATATGGATGGTGTTATAAAAGAGATACAAGGTCGGGCAGTGGATGTTGGAGCGGCCCTAGTGAGAGAGAGCAATGTTTGGAAGCTACCTGTACTGTTGTTTGCAGATGATACTGTGTTGTTGAGTGAAGACGAAGGGGAGCTGCAAGGCTTGGTAGATGAGTTTGGGAGAGTGTGTAGGAAACGGAATCTAAAGGTGAATGTGGGAAAGAGTAAAGTGATGGTCTTTGAGAGAAGTGAAGCCAGTGAGTGTATAGTGAGATTGGATGGGGGGGGAAATGGAGAATGTGAGTGAATTTAAGTACTTGGGCAGTGTGATGAGTAAGGATGGTAGTCTGGAGGGTGAAGTGCTCGAAAGGGTACAGCAGGGAAGGAAGGTTGCTGGTTCGTTGAAAGCAGTGATAAGAAACAGGGAGGTGAGCATGGAAGTGAAAAAGTTGTTACATGACAGTATTGTGATATCAACTCTGACATATGGAAGTGAAGCGTGGACCCTGTTGGAAGGACAGAAGTCAAGAGTGAGAGCAGTGGAAATGAGTTATTTGAGAGGAGCGTGTGGAGTCACATGGAGGGACAGACTAACAAATGAGGAAGTGAAGGAGCGTTGGGGTGTGGTTGAGGACGTGATGGGAAGCGTTAGGAGAAACACATTGAGGTGGTTTGGGCATGTGGAGAGGATGGAGAGTGAAAGATTGACAAGGAGAGTGTATGTGAGTGAGGTGGAGGGGGCGAGAGGGAGGGGGAGGCCGAGGATGAGATGGAGGGATGGAGTGGAGGGGTATATGAGAGAGGGGGGTGTGAGTTGGAAGCGTGGTAGTGAAATGGCAGGGGACAGAGTGACATGGAGGCGATTTGTTTGTGGCCACCCCGTTCGGGATTGAGGCGTCTGGCAATAGATAGATAGATAGAGATAGTTTTTAGTCCTTTCTGTTAAAGATAATCCCTAAGCTGAACCATCTGGTGCTAGCACGAATAAAATAAAAAAAGGTTTTATTATACAGAAGGAATTAATGTATGGGAGTACAGTTGCCTAGTCTACACAGGACAGACTGTTACTGTTTTTAATACGGTAGTGTTATTATTACAGTATCATCAACATTACTACTCAACTTTATGACCTCTCAAGGTTTCCCAGTGGTTCTTCTTTTCTTTTTCATGTTATTCACTTAATTTTAACCACCACCTTCCAGTAGAAATCCTTCTTTTCCCTGCATCTGTCTCATCCATAACTCTACATTCTCATGGGTCTCCATTGTTGATGGGTGGACAAAGGGGGAGGAAGAACAGGCACAAGAAATGTGGGTTACAATCAAATGAATCACTTAAAAATTAATCAGAAAAACTGCTTTATCCAAAAAACTTGTGTTTGCCCAAAAGTAAAAATTTGCCAAGGGGGAATTATCTGTTGGCTACTGATGGAGTCTGACACAATCTCTCACTACCACCTTCACTACAATACATCTAAGCTAAATAAAACTGTCTGCAGACTTCCCCCAAATTTGCAACATTGGCTAGTATTTACTGTAAAACAGCCCTCTGAAGGTCATGGGATAAAGTCAACTGCTCCTAAATAAAGTCAAAAGCTTCAAAACCCTTAGAAAAAAAGAAATTATACATAATGAAAGTAATACTTGCATTGACATGTGACATCTCATTAATTTACAAGTAATTATGAACCAGGGATATGTTTCATTTCTGGACATCACACAGCTCAAACCTAATGAAACCAAAGTTAAGCACCAAAGATGAGAAGTGAAATATGTACAGTACTTCTCAGAGTTAATTTAGGTTTCGTTAGTCTGTGTAATGCTGTATCCAAACGGCTGTCCAAGTAAACAACTAAACTACAGTGCAATAATAACAGTCACCTGTGCTGCCTCTCGTCTCCTGGGTTGTGGTAGCAGTGTGGTAACTCTGAGTACTCTGACCTAGGATAGGCTTCTTCATACTCAGAACTGTCAACCAGAGAGTCATATTCCAGGCCTTCACCTTCGTCCACTGTTACGTGTAGGCCCTCATCGTCATAGTATTCCTCAATATCGTTCCTCACATCATGATAGTACACACTGTCAGGGATTGTGAGGACCCTAGGTACTCCGTGGCGAATGTCATTTGAGAAAGCTGAGGAATCTCTCTCTCGACCCTCATCCCTGAACCCTTGCCTCCAATCATCACTCTTCGCATCCGTGAAACTAAATAATAAGATGCAACACACAAGTACCAATGCTAGTAGGACTCGTAAGGTGCAGCGGCGCCACTGACTCATATTGCATCACGTGAGTCATTACAGAAACGTAAGATAGCCAAGTTATATTAGTCCTTAAGGATCACAACAAACTTCACTGGAGATAATGACATTAGACCCATCTTACATAGTTGCATCTTCATAACTGCAGGGTATTGCTTAATTTTGAAAACAAAGGTGTATTATCAATTAAAAATGTGCAGTTTTGCACAGTTTCAAGCAAAATATCTTCTAATGAATTGCAATTTTTTTTTAAACGATATCAATCCTTAGCATAAGTTTGTTCAAAGCATGGTATGACCTTGCGTCACCGCTCTCACCACCTGTTTGGGAGATCCTACGCCGTTGATTGGACACAATCACCATTGACGTCACTGTTTAGGGTTCACTTCGCGCTCGTATTGGTCGGCGAGGGGCTACATGTTTTCAGCTGACGTGTATCTAATTTTCAAGCTTCTATATTGTAAACCACATATATGACAAAGAAAATATTTGCTGTCTATGATTAAATTGAGTGAACACATTACTGTGTTGGCATCAATTCGAAAATGCCTCCAAAGCCTTTTCATTAATTTTACTGACAGCTGCTCCGATCAGTGCGCTGTGCACATCTATGGCTGCATTTGCAGTAACTTGTATTATGCAACAAACTACCAAGTAACATCATTACTGAATGACAGCAGCCCGTGTTGGTTAGACAAGACTAAAAAATAATTAGGTGTCCCTTCATAAGTTTTCCATCAATATTGTTTTCGACTCAAAGGAATTTCAGAACCGATTGGCCTATAGGCCTTACAAAACTTGGCCAGCGATAATGGGTACAGTATCCCTGTTTGATCTTAAACTCAACCCCATTTATGGTAGTATCTATTTTTTCCCCTCATATAAGCTATAATAATGTACAGTGCAGAAAATGATGCCTCCCATGGAATTTCTCAGGAGTGGAACTCATCCCACAGTGATTCTCTGCTGTCATGCATTCCTTGCAGTGTTATGAATACTACCTCAGGTTTAGGAACTCAGAGAACAAGGGGCAGAAGGGTTTGCAGGTGCTGTGTCCCCCAGAGTCTGCATAGAAATGCTGCTGGCATGGATATCTAATAAGAGTCAAAAGTACAGTAGAAGCATAAAGGAAAACCAAGTCTCTCATCTTTCACAACCTGTTCATGCTCCTCTTCCTCATCATCTTCATGTCTGTTGGCTACCAGTCCACTGCTGAACATAGGCTTCTCCTAACCTTTGTCTCTCTGACCTTGTCATCTAAAATAGGCTATATGAGCTGTTGATCCTTTGACGAAAACGAAAGGTCCCCTCTACCATGNATTAAGCCACTGTACTAAACACTATCTATCTATCTATTGCCAGACGCCTCAATCCCGAACGGGGTGGCCACAAACAAATCGCCTCCATGTCACTCTGTCCCCTGCCATTTCACTACCACTAAACACATACGCATCAATAAAACTGAACTAACTTGGTACAATACTGTGTTCATAAATCTGGACATTATTCTTGCATAATATCCTCTTCCTTCATAACACACACACATACACACACACAAGAATTACTCTTTTATAAAAATGTTTCCTTTATTCTGAAACAAGATATAAAAGTTACAGTAAATGATGAGAGTTGCTGCTGTATATAATGGGTGGCAAAGACTACATACACTACAACTGGTTTGTTTCACCTGATGGACCTGAACCATTCACATAGCTTGAATACAAAGTGAAAATTGATAATCCTTAGTAATGAGGTAGGAATGAATCTACTTGACTTAATCAAATCACCCCACAAATTTGACTACACTTAGCCATGGACTGAACTGGAAGTTTCTTTTCTTTCCTGGTTAAAACAAACACACTATTGACAGCTGGACTAAAAGATCACAGGTTACATTTGATTCATGGAAGAAAAAGGAAAAAACTATGGATTATGATATGGCAGCTAACAGGAGCAGAGAAATCAGAAGAGTAAAACAGTGAAAACAGCAAAAAGAATCCTAAAATTTGCTCTAAAACTTACCAACCCCTTCTGTACAATGACATAATTTTTTACATTCTTGCTACTACCAAGAGGTTTTACTTAGGGGAGACTTAAAAATGGAAGGGTAAATATGGCCTTCAATAACTCCTTCACTACTAGTGGGTCTCCTAATCCAAATTAAATCATCTAGCAGGATCAAGAAAAAACAACAAAAATGTATAATCTTTTGAAGGGATTAATCATATAATCTGAAGCCTGACAGCACAACTTGACTGGAATGTTTACTATCACCTTACTTCTCAACCACTCAAGCCACTATCTGTCAAAGGCAAGCAACAGCCTGTTTATCTTTACTATCAAGAAGGTCAGTGTCGTGTGTGACTGGCTATATTTTTCAACACCTTACACCACTGTACAGTACACGTATGGACAGCTGAATACTGTATATCTGAATAAATCTTGCTTCACTCACCTAGCTAAGATATATACTGTTGTGTATTGCACTAAAAATTTGTAATGATATGCAGGATGGACTCATTTTTCAAACAGAACAATGCTGTACTTATGCTCATGCCAGCTCAAACCTCAATATATTAGGCATCCTCTGCCTACTCCGTGATTCCTTGTTCACAGTTGTTGACTGTACAATGACTTTAATCATACTTCACCTTATCATACCATCTTTCTCTGGCCTAAGATAGGTTCAGCATTGCGTTTGATTTCTTTCAGGTCAAGCAGATCCTTTGAACATATATCAAATCAGATCAAGTTCAAGCAGCCACATGCAAAAAATTATACCTGTTAAGGAAATGGTACCTGAAATGCAAGCTTTTTCTAATAAAAATAATAATGATAATTTTAATAATACTATAATGAAAATAATAATAATAATAATAATAATAGGTGGTTGGTGGGGCGCTCACCATCCACTCACTCGATGTAATGCTGCTCTCAGGTGCCTGCCCTTCCCCTCCTCTTTCTTTCCGTCCTTCCTCTAGTCTTTCTTTCATTCATTCTTTCCTCTTCCTTCTGTCTACAGGTGACTTTACACTGAGTTACAAGCCAAATGGTTTCCTGTACACCAGGAAACCATTTACAGTAAGGCCTCGCAACTAGCGATCTTACGAGACTGATGAAACCTCGCTAGTTGTGAAACTGCTAGTTTGGAGGCAAACTTTATATAGTGAAAAATAAAAATAGACTGGAACATTTAGAGTGTTCAACTATTTTTCCATTTTTGTCTACTTTTATCCACTAAATAGTCACATTTTTATATACTTATTATAATTAATAGGACAAAGCAAAAAGAAGTCACCATTAAATGCTCAGAATGCAGTTTATTGAAAGAAAAAGTTGGGAGTTGGGAGTGCGCATGCTTACTGGGAGTAGGCGCCACCATGACCACTGCCACCCACTCGAGCACCAGCCTTTCTCCATATCTCCTGTAGTGTCTCATCATCACTTTCAAACCCTTCATGGTCGTTAGGTTCAGTGGGGCAACATCATCTGGTCATGAGGCTAGCGAAAACAGTGAACACTGGGGGTAACCAGGTATAAAAAAAGGGCAAGGTCACACTAGCGTTGCGATGGGAAGGACAACAGTAAATCGAAACACGCCATATGGCACACTCGCTAGGTGCTGCTCGCTCACTAGACAAGACTCGCTTGCTAGGAAAATGAGTAGAAATATGCCTTGCGGCTTGCTCACTAGACGACAATTGCCACAGAGTCGCTAGTTTCGAGGTTTTTGTCGCTAGTTATGAAGCTGAAGACAGTTTCTATCTTATTGCTAGACTTGAAATTGCTAATCAAAAAAATGTTAGTTGCAGGGCCCTATTGTACTATTATGGGTGGTAACCATATGACCAAATTATGGCAACTGATGGTTTAGTGGGCAGTTAAAGCTCTCCAGTCGGATTAAGCCAGTGCAGGTTTATATCCACGGAGTGACGGGTTTATTGTTCACATAATGCTACTTAGGGATGAGTGTGGCTGGTCACTCTGATCTTAAATGTCAGGACCAACTTGCCTAGCCCTGGGCTCCTATGCTCCTCATGAAGCAACACTGGATTAGATGATGAATGATGGATGATAATAATAATATAAAATTAACATCTGGTCCTCTCCTAAACTGGTACCCTGTATCTTGTAATGCATGTGAAAATTATCCTATAAGATGCACAACATGCAATTTGTGAGGGGTGGAGGGGGGAAGTGGGAAAAGACAAACTCCAAAGAATGAAAATATCCAGCCATCATTGGCTCATAAACACTGATCAAGGTTGATATGTTCAACCATCGCTTAAATTTATTGCTGGAAAGCATCAAGAAAACTACCTTGAGTCAGTTTGGCCTTGAGGATAGAATGGCCAGGAAAGTGTATGTAAGGAAGGTGGAAGAGGGAGGGGAAGGGAGAGGCTAATGATGAAGTGGAGAGGTAGCCTACATGAGTGAGGAATGTGTGAGCTAGAGAGGAGACAGCTTATGATAAGAGAACAGACTTATACAGAGGTGATTAGTCTGTGGCCATTCCTTCTGGGATGAAGTCATATGACTACAGATAGAAAGTTTTGAAATAAATGTCTCAACCTCCCTCCATCACTCCTTCCCACCTCTAAGTGTATTACAGGCAGGCATATACTGTACATACTGTATTTATGGTCCAAAATATAGTACTGTCAGTATCCTGGGTCACTATAAATCTGACTACTTTAACCTACTGGTAAGAAACTGGATTTTGTTTGGTCAATATTCCACAGGTTTCTCTTCTTTCTTTTTTTCATAAAAGATTTCTACAATTGTTTAATTATTTTCATCATCTGAATGGTAGTTCATTACTACAGCTGAATGAAATCACCTGACAAGTCAATCTATAATACCCATATGTGACAAAAGCTATGAAAGGGTTAAGAGGACAGTCACTTCTTACGAGTTTTATACAATGAGTTATGAATGTATGAAACAGTTACACCATACACAGAGTCTCAAACAGTCTTAAAACATTTTACACAATTTGATTCACTTGAAAGCATCCACTGCTAACCATAAATTTATTCTGGCTTTCTCTTTCCACACTGTCTGTTCATCACTTTCTCCCACACAAACATTTACTTGATCTTTGCATCCCAGACTGTTCCCTTCAGCTTGTTTTGTTCTGCCTCTCTCTAAGTTATGTCTGTTTAGTTTATCTTGTCACACATTTTTATTTGAATATCCTGTCACACATTTTTATTTGACACTTATGGACATATTATTAAACCTATGATCAGTAGTGGGGAAAGTAAACCCCCATTTTTTTACATTATTACTAAAACAAATGATGGCCAATAAATGAAGTTTGACTTCTCTGCTCTGGAAAACTGGGTTATGTAAAGTGGAATGCAGATTGAGAGTTTTCTGTCCTCAAAGATTTAAAAAATTACCATAAATTAGTGGCTTTCCTGCACCTTCACACATTTATTTTTAATAATGTGGCTATTAACTTCTTCACTCTGATGACATATTTTTCAGTTTCATCAAGCTACCACCTGATGCTTTTATTCACCAAAGGAAAGAACTCCTGTACTGACAGAGTTAATGAATCTTATATCTAACCCCTCTAGTTTGAATAGTCTCTCCTGACCTGAATAAAAGCATATGCAGGTAGTAAAAGTGAAATATATGTCACTGGACTGAAGAGGTTAATCTATATAACATGTTTCCTGTCGTTACTTTCATGCCTGGTGGTGCCTGGCTAGAATGTGGTGGTGTTTTGTCCTACTTGCTGCTCTCCACTCTCAGTTTCAATAATATGGCAATTAATCTCCATACCACCTGTTTCTGTGGCTGGCTTGGTGGTGTCTGGCCAGGACACGGTGCTGTAGAGTGTCCTTTCATTAACCTTCACATTACTTGTTTCTGCAGCTACCCTCATGCCTGGTGGTGCCTGGCCAGGATGTGGTGCTGCAGTGCATCCTTCCTGCTGCTGCGGTGGGGACAGTGGGGGCAGGCAAATGGCTTCTCCCCTGTGTGTATCCGGAGGTGCCGCGTCAGCTTATATGGTGACTCAAATTTACGTGAACACACAGCACACCGATGAAGCCTGACTGTTCCATCCTCCACCATCACGTTCTCCATTAACTGAAAGACAAAGAAAAGAATATTAACATTCAGGCTCACATGACTCACTTTTAAATGAATAAAAATGTATGGCATTGGCTGATACAGAATACAATATTAGAGTTGTCTCTGCCATAGAAGGGTTAACTATATGTGATAATTCGTGATAAAACTAGATACAAAATGTTTTGAAATTCATGCGTCTTTCACTGTCCCATATACTCTGGACCATGGCATCTGAAATTAAGCTCCTTTTTCAATTATTTCCTTATCCCAGTACTGTACAGAGTTAACATTTACTTATCCTTTTGCATACAATTACACCTGTACTAACCTGTGGACAACTGACATGTATTTTTCATATTACAGCACCTTTATTCTTGAAACAGAGGGACTATTGTAACTGTGTATGGTTTAGGAGAGGCATTTAGAACTGGCGTGGTCAGATTGAGGTGCACACCTTCCAAAGACAGAAGCAAAATGTGTTATCTTAGTAAAGAATGTTACATGTTCTTTTTTTTTCCCCATCCTAAAATCCTATTGATGTATGTGGATGGGTACTGAGACAAGAGTTCTGTTATGTGTTTATTCTGCATTAATACATACTGTAGCCTCCAGGGAAAAAATATAAACATCTCATTAACAAAAGCAGCTAAGTTAGTCAAGAATGGCCATTGTTGTGAAGGCACTTGTCTGTCAGTGCATTGCATTACACTGGAGACTTCATATGGAGTAAATCTCTTACTTTGTTTCTAAATCCACCCTAACTGTTGAGTTTCTCGAAGAATATGTAATTTTAAAAGATATCCAGTTGGAGTAGATCACTGTGGAAATAAACATGACTGTTTAGCCCCTTCAGTCCACTGATATTTTTTAAGCCTTCCTGCCATCAGCAACCAGACCTCTTTTCCTACATAGGAGTGGAGAGAGGTAGGGTGCAGAAAGCAAGAAAAAAAAAATGATAGAGAGAGATCTAGTAAAAGTTTCCCCAAATTTAACTGGGCCTTCTTATCTCCTGATGATTTTATTCAGCTCTGGTGACTCTTTGAAGCAGAATGGTTTTATATTGCCTTAATTACCCCTTTCATCACTACAGATACTTCGCAAGTTGGATTAAAATCATATGAAGATGGCAAAAATATGACAGGAAATGCATCAACAGACTGGAGGGGCAAACATGACAATATTCAAAGTAGTTCCATACAGTACCCCATTTAGGCCTCTTATATCAAATGTTTTGTTCTGCCTGCTACTTTTTTTTTTTTTTCCAATAGACTCTGACTTGGTTATAGCTTGGCACACAGCCAGGACAAGTCTAATAGACATGGATAAAAATGGGAGTCATTCTATCATTTATACCGTGCCACCAGGTCCCACCATTCCATTAACATGAATATTACATTCAGT
>JAGKTI010001681.1:16356-26513 GCA_018397915.1 Birgus latro
TCTCTCTCTCTCTCTCTCTCTCTCTCTCTCTCTCTCTCTCTCTCTCTCTCTCTGTTTTAATATTCTCAGCAAATTAGGAAAGTTTTGTTAATTGAGGCTCCGTCTTTTCGTGGTTGCAGTGTTTCCTCGTTGTGATGATGGGATGGTGGTGGTGGTGGTGGTGGTGGTGGTGGTGGTGGTGGTGATGGTCGTGGCGTTTGTGGTTGAGGTATAATGGGTGGAATGAATCGCAAAGGAAAGGTGTTAGGAAACCTACGAAGGTACTTCGAACAGGACCTGGTGAAGAATTTCAAATGCAATAAAAGTGTAGATGCCAGAAAGGACAGGTAAGTTGTGTGTGTGTGTGTGTGTGTGTGTGTGTGTGTGTGTGTATGTGTGTGTGTGTGTGTGTGTGTGTGTGAGAGAGAGAGAGAGAGAGAGAGAGAGAGAAAGAGAGAGAAAGAGAGAATAGCAGTCAAGCGGTAGTCTGCCCTTCACACCAAGGATGTGCTTTTTAAGTTTTCAACTAGTAAAGGATCCTAGTAAATTCTTGAGAATGCTCTAGAGCCAGTTTTCTTTTATCTGACAAAGCTGGGTCACTCACAACATGAATGGTAAGTCGTAGTTGTTTGAAATTCGATTAGTTATGAGACAGGAATGAGTCTTCTTGGTTACTACTCAAATCGAGCCTCCAATCTAACTACACCTAGGCATCAAGTGAGCTGAAGATGGTTAGAGATGTTTGTCAGGTTAGAGTAAATGCGCTATAGTAGTAGAGGGCTTATTGTAGGATATATCCAATACACACACACACACACACACACACACACACACACACACACACACACAAGCAGTCCTCGAGATGAACGGGTAAAGTCAGGAAGAGGAATTAGCTGGTTCTGGAGGGGAGCAGTCCATGGAAGTGAAGATGAAACAGCAAAATATTTTACGTCTAAGAGATTAATATGCAATTGACAATTTCATTAACGACACCAAACCGTGACGTGATGCGAGAGATTGCGATACAAATTATTCCCTCTGTTTCTTTTCTTTTCCTTCTGTCTTTTTCCAAGCTGTTTTCAGGTGGGTGGCATTTCTGTATTTCTTCACCAATTCGCTTCAGACCTGACATTCTTTGGGTCAGTACCGCCAGACGCATTTTCATGTTTTAAGTGAAGCCTTTTATGGGGATTATCGGGTCATGAGTCAAACCATAATGAAAACACAAATTTTAAGATCGAACGTTCTTGTACGCTCATTGGTCCTCACGGCATTCTTCCCGGAATATGGCAAAGCACTGTAGCTGTGCAGAGACCATTTTATTTGCCCCTATAGATGCTGACAGTCTATAACAAACTAATGGTTTGCTCCAACACCAGCACCTTCACTACCGATAACATTTGTCCTACTCGAGTCTTGCTGTTCCAGGGACACTTATTTCTTTTAACCAAACAGACTTTTCCATCTGGAAGAATTAGATAACAATAATTTTTTCAGTCGAGAGATCTTTCCTAAAGAACAAAATTATCCCCGGATTCAAGGGGATGAATCGAGATAGCTCCCTAGCCCATCAGTGCTCAGGGCTTCTCTGTGGGGTTTGGCTTTAGCGTACCACCGTCCGCCTACCGACTCGTAGTGGCAAATCGTACCCTGGGGTTCCTCCCCTTATCAACGGTCGAAAATACTCAGTTCCTCCCTGTTCAATGGACCCTTGGCACCAATGGGTCAATCCTCTGATCTCGTTTGGCTTTCCACTGGCAAATAATTTGGTCTGGCGTTAACAAGAGTGAAACAGACAACTCTTGCTATTGAGCTTCACACGTGAAATAGGGTCACGTCTTGCAGCGCCAGTGATAATGACACAATGGCATGAACCAAGCGATGAACTCTGCAACGTGTCAGTCCGTTCACCTCCATGATGTTTTATTTTAATTATTTTATTTTAAATAACTCTTCGCGATTTAATTCACCCAAGGCTACGTTGTTCAAACTGGCAGGGTTAGATGAAGCCTGTATTAACCATTTCAGTAAATAAAATCTTTTGGTGGGTTGAAAAAAAATCGTTCGGCAGTAGCAAGATCAAAACAAAATACGTCGTTGGACTCAAGGGGCAATACTCTTTACACTTTAACTTGGCCTAAAACTGCCGTGTGTCCGTCTTGAATGCTGAGTGGTAACAACAGATTAACACTAGAATATTATGCTTGTCATGAAGAAGTGCTGTGGAAAGGATGTATGGTACCGTAGAGCGTAGCATTTCTTTCTCTGCCACTAAGCTTCGTGAAATAAGCTGCAAAGGACGAACATTTGGCCCAGGTTAAGGTGAAAAGAGTATAGAAACATCGAGACGTTAACCCCCCCCTCCTTCTCTCTCTCTCTCTCTCTCTCTCTCTCTCTCTCTCTCTCTCTCTCTCTCTCTCTCTCTCTCTCTCAATATACGTACTGTCCAAATATCTTTGGCCATTTGCATCCGAAGTTTTTGGGTGATTGAATGAATATACTAGTACAGTATGTGCAGTACGCATGTGTATCTGTGTAATAATAATAATAATAATAATAATAAACGGTTTATTAATAATGCAGTCCTGGGACTGAAAATTTGTACAGGGGGGTGGATTATATACCTTATTCTAGGAGCTAAAACTACCTAAATCTAAGACTTAACATGTAACTACGGTCTACTGTACATTGTTTATGCCTCGGATGATGGTGGGGATGGCACTTCGTCTGTACCTATCCGTGCGTGGGGCTTTCAAGGGCACGAGTTTGTTCGTGTGCCTCGTTGTTCTAGTGGGGGGCGGCGCGTCAGGTGGGAGGAAGTGCCGGTGCCGTTGACTGCTTAGTAAGCCTCCACCGAATATGGTGAGTGCTTGCTGGTATCTCTCGGCCAGCGTGGGCAGGCTCAGGCTAGTTAGGGCAGTGTTGTAGTTGACATATGCAGGGCCAAGGATGACTCTGCATGCCCTTTTCTGGACTCTCTCCAGCTGGTGTAGCTGAGTGGTGTTCAGGGAGGATGACCAAGCTGGAGAGGCGTAGACGAGTTTAGGGAGGATAAAGGAGGTGTACACTCCCCTGAGCTCGCTCGCCGGTGTTCCCAGAGACCTGAGCCTGCGCAGCATGTAGAGGCGGTAAGATGCTGCTTTCACCACACTGGCCACGTGCTGCCCCCAGGATAGATGGTCGTCCAGGACCACGCCAAGCAGCTTGAAGGTGTTGACTACCTGGAGTGGGTGGGGGCCGATGGTGAGCTGGGGTGGTGGTACAGCTGTTTTTGACGTGCAGACGTGCATCACCACGGTCTTGGTGTGGTTAATGGTTATACTGTTGTCCTGTGTCCACGTCTGCAGTCTGTCCAGCGTGCGCTGAAGCGACGTGTAGTCTGGCGCCCTGTTGTTAACGGTGATGCCGACAGTGCAGTCATCCACGTATTTCCAGCGATGTGGGGTGTCAGTGAGGGCGTCATTTATCATCATCAGGAAACACAGTGGCCCCATCTTGGTCCCCTGGGGCACCCCGCAGGTCAGCTGGCGAAGCGAGGAGACATAGCCCTGATAACGGACGGCCTGCTGGCGGTCAGTGAGGAAATCAGCCAGCCACGCTATCAGGTCAGGGTAGAGTCCCAGATTTATGGCCTTGTTAATGACAACAGAGTGATCTACAAGGTCAAATGCCTTTCGGAAATCCACAAAAGCGAGGGCAAGAGAGGTGTCGCGTGTGTGTGTGTGTGTGTGTGTGTGTGTGTGTGTGTGTGTGTGTGGTGTGTGTGTGTGTGTGTGTGTGTGTGTGTGTGTGTGTGGTGTGTGTGTGTGTGTGTGAGGAGATTCAGTCTAGTAACTTTATTGGCTATTAGTCTCACATCCCCACACTTAATATGTGTGTGACCCATGACGCGATAGATATATAGATGGATAGACAGATAGATAGGCTGATAAGTAGATAGACTAATAGGCAGATAGACAGACGGGTGGAGGGGGAGAGAGAGTGCATACCTTCACCAAGGGTTCAGTTTAGGGTCAAAATGGTTCATGACCTTGACCTTCGACCTTTTTCGCCACGGGATGTAATTCCTTGTTCCTCTGGTGGTCCTGAATAAGTGTTTCAAATCTGTGGAAATCATCAAGAGACAGACAGACAGGAAACAAAGCGAACCAAACACATTACCTCCTTAGACTAGGTAAAAATACGCCATTATAGTGTACAGGTAAGTGTCATAGCTTCCACTGTCTTAGTCACTACCAATACAACTACCATTGCTGATAGTATTATCATCACTAATATCATAACCATTATTATCATTAACAAAATTGTCACACTGTTCATCACATTCACAGTCATCACAGTCAACATCATCACCATCAGCATCAACCCCCAAATTACCATCATCATCACCATCACTACATTATCCGCTGTCGACATCCTCACCACACCTGCTACTCTCCTCATATCACCACCACCACCACAGCATACCATCCTAATCATCATAACTACAACCACCAGTCATCACAACCATAACTACCACATCGGTCAGTACTACCATTTTCACCACTACAGCAACCACCATCATTGTAGTCATCACTACTACAAGAACCACAACCAACATAGTCATCCTTACTACAACTTCCCCTATCACACTAATTATAACTATCACAACAACCACTCTCATACTAATTATAACTATCACAACAACCACTCTCATACTAATTATAACTATCACAACAACCACTATCTCACTGATTATAACTATCACAACTGCCACTGTCATAACACCACTAACACAACTACTACTGTCATCTCAACCATAACTACCACGCCCACAACATCCATCTTAACCACCGCTGCCACAACTCCCACCATTACCAATATTACTGCTACCACAACTACCATCATTGGTTTCATTACTGTAAGGATAACAGGAATACTGATAGTAAACAATGATCAGTGATAATAGATAACTTAATGCCTACTCCAGCTGTCGTTATATTCAGCCTAAGACTTACCCCTTGTGGTGTGAACATGAAAATAGTTTGTAATGAAGTCAGTGGTAACTAGTTCATTGTTGCTGCCGCCACAGCCTGATGGTCCTGTCACAAGTGTGGCCTGTGGTAGACTCACGGTTGCAACATCACCACGTGTGAAATCTTAAGTATTTTATTGCTGCAGTTGTTGAGTAACTTTAACTGGTTTATGAGTGGCGATCGTACTGCAAGAGACAGTAAACAGAAAAAATCAGTTCCTAGGTAACATACATGACACTGACGAAGAGTAAGGATAAGAGGTTTTGATATTCCAGTATGCCTATATCTGGGGCGTGATGATGGCTGTGTCGGGCTGGTTAGGTCAAGTGTTGGTAGTGGCAACACAGACACACACGCTTACACCAGGTAGCCAGCAGCAGGTAGTGGGGTATCAGGTCCTCGGGGAAAAAAAAAAAAAAACCCTAGGTGTAAGTTTAGGTTTAAGGGCCGAGACCGTCACCCCTAGGATGCTTCTGACCCACAGAGTGCATAGCTGCTCCTGCGTCGCTTCTCCACGGAGTCCGCACCCAGATTCACCCCCAAACTTCCAGCCAGACCCTCTTATAACTGAGATTTGGTTCGGCATTCTGGTGGGCTAAGAAGACTCCCTGACACCTGTTTCTTACCAGCTGACTTCTGTGTATGGCACTTTAAAATTCTGCTGTTATTTACGTCAACTATGTCCATAGAATGAGGACGTAAAAGGCGTACAAGAGAATATAAAGGTGTAACACAGGAGACAAGAGGCGCCGCAACACCTTCCAAACCGACAAGACTATCGGCCTTGAGGTGGTATTTTCGTCGGGGCAGAAGGCTTCCCAGCGCCTCTTACACGTTACACCTGACTATTCCATTGTATTCTATTTATGTCTTTTCCATGTGGACCAAGGTGTGATAAATACCACAGCAGATAACAGTCACGTGTCATATGCAAGAGTAAACTGACGTGGAAGGGGCGCTATACAAAGTCTCCTTAGGTAACCAGAAGACGGACCATGGTTTTCCCAGGAATTGCAAGAACTATGGAGAGTGTCTGTGATTTCCTTTCTTGTTCTTCCTGCGAAAACTGATCTGAGTTGGAGCAGGAACGTGATTGTAAGTTTGTCAGTGAATGAATCTTGGCTGAGAAGCAATTGGCTGGTACCTCATAAGGGGCCAGAATAGCTCAGTGGCAGCCTCGTGCTGCACGACCGAAGGGTTGGCAGTTAGAGCCCGAACCAGAGTAGCGTATTTCTGGTGAGAGGGGTAGCGGTCTCTCCAAGGATCTCTCCTTGCCCTGCAGAGCGATAATGGTCCATTGGTCCTAGCTCGAGTGGTTCACACACACACACACACACACACACACCACTGCCAACACTCCGTGGACTAGGCCTGGCCACAACCTGGTCTCGGGTAGGTTATGACAGGGACACCACACTAAAAAAAAACGAGCCGAGACGCTACCTCCTCGGTTGCTTGGAAACGCGTCCACACACACACACACACACACACACACACACACCTGGCGGCGCGGTGGATAGAGCACATGACGGAAGTCTGAGCCCTCTCTGGTTTACTTGGTGTTGGTGGGGAACGGTGAGTGTTGCTCCAAGGCACTCTGTGGTGGAAGACTCGTAAGGTTTCGAGACTTGGCAAGGTAAAGATTAGGCGGTCTCTCCCTTTGTGCCTACGCCTCACTGCAGCCTTAATGAGCGTTGGTAGTGTCGGCTCTCCTCATGAACATCCAGGGGCAGCCTACTGACCCCCTTTGGTTAGGATAGTAAATGACAGACTTGTGTATATTCAGCCACTAGCTGCAAAGAATAAATAATCTGAAAATTATTATTATTATTATTATTATTATCATCATCATCATCATCATTATTGTTACACACACAGAAACACACACACACACACAGAAACACACACACACACACACACAGAACCTACAGATAAAAAGCCGATTTTTGTTTAATCCATTAGATCCTAGGCGAGTTGTGTGGGGTGTTGCTGGCAGGTAAGCCTACTGTAGTCTGCGTACCTCCCTCCGACTGTCGGCTCATCGTCAAGCTATTAGGTCCGAGGTCTGTGCTTCTCCCCGTTATTGACCTTAAAAATGCCTAGTTCCGTCCCGTGTAAAGGCCCCAGACACAGGTGTGTTAAACAAGCTGGAAGACGTGCCAATAATTAATCCATTAAATCCCAGGGTTGGCGTGTGTGTGTGGTTGTAATGGGGGATGTTGCTGAGTGTAAGGGTACTTACCACAGCATACTGCTGTAAGGGTACTTACCACAGCCTGCTGCCCCTCGTGTACTGGTTGACAGTCGCCAAGCTCATACGTACGTCCCAATCCCGCAGTTGTTCCCTTTGCTAGCCTTTGAAAACGTCTTGTTGCGTGTATTCTAAACGACCCAGAACTAATTGAGAATAATAAACAAGTAGCATTAGTTACCCATGAACCCCTATGGTTTTCTTTGGTTGATGGCAACTCAGAGAATCGTGTGCTGTAATTAGGGAAACGTACGTAGAAGAGGATAATATGTTGTGTGAACTTGTGTATTGATCCTGAACAACCTACTAGCACTATGGCAACTGCCGTGGGGTGAAACATTGGTTGGCAGCGGTGTGGGATGTGAAGCAAGGGATTAAAGAATCCCCCGAGCTAGACCTTACAGTGAGGTCATATAGCCCCGCTAGGTAACAGGAGGGCGCTACCCCTCCCGGCACGGCAGTCCCGGGCGCGGCTCGAACTCGCGACCCCCCGGTCCCGAGCTTGATGCTCTACCTCTGAGCCACCGTGCCCCCCAAAAAAAGATAGGATGTGAAGCAAGGACCTTGAGGGTCGTATGATGTTGACAGCCTTACATCCCGGTGGTGGCCTCCAATGCGCTACGCTACCATGTGGGTGTGCGAAACTGACCAAATTAATCACCAGAGGGAGAAAAGAGTGATGTAATGGGGTGTATAAAAGCCCGCGTTGCCCAGAGGCAAAGTGATTATCCTCTCTTTGACTGAGTGGTAACGTGCGCGAGCATCAAGCGCGAGGGCCTGAGATCGAATCTTGGCCAGGACAGTGATTAGTTTAAGTTTCATTTCAGTTATTACACTGCCGTGGGGTGAAACACACCTATGGCAAACACCCCACCATCACCCCCGCTGTGATGTGGCTGTCTCCCATATTTGCCTGGGTATCACTCCCTGGGTGAAGCCACTCCGACAACCGGCCCAAAAAACCTGCAGATGTAACTCTGACATGGCTGATTCATTATCCCATCACATCGTTAACTGACCAATTATTGTTCCCTGTACACATTCTGGCTTACTATTTTCTGCCTTGTGTGCCTACTTCATTACACATCTTATTGTACCGGGGGACATTCCCATCCTTCACCCTAAATTCATTTCCATATAATGACTTGGAGTGTGTGTGTGTGTGTGTGTGTGTGTGTGTGCGCGTGAGTCTTAAAGTGCTGGTGCTGGTATACACTGCACTGGCTATGTGGGTTGGTGATGGGTGGTTGGCTACGGGGATAACAGGTTCACTGGTAAACAGGCCACGGGGAATATACAGCAGCTCCTTGGTGGCAGTAAGTGAGTTATCCCATGAAGAGGAAATAAGCCCATCATGGAGAAACACGTTGAGGTGGTGGCCATGTGGAGAGGATGGAGAGTGAGAGACTAACGAGGAAAGAGTATGTGAGTGAGGTGGAGGGGATGGAGAGGGAGGGGGAGGCTGAGGATGAGATGAAGGGATGGAGTGGAGTGGAGTGGAGAGGTATATGAGAGAAGGGTGTGTGTGTGCAGGGCAGGGAAATGGCGGGGGACAGGGGGACATGGAGGCAGTTTGTTAGTGGCCACCCCTTTCGGGATTAAGGCGTCTGGCAATAGATAGATAGACAGATGGCAACATCCATAACAGATAAATAGATTCATGGGGGAAACAGATCTCTGCCACATAAGGGGAAGTAGATCCAGGAAGGACAGGTTAGTTGTCCTGGTGGGGGGAAGCAGGGCAACGAGGGATACACAGGAGGCCCTCTCGTAGTTGAATAGAGGTCCATTGGCACTGGGGCAATCCAACACCGTGGCTAAAATTCAACACTGTGGCTAAAATTCAACACAGTGGCTAAAATTCAATACTGTGGCTAAAATAAACCTACTGGGCATGGAGATGTGCCATTTACCTGCCCTCTATTGACACACCAGTGGCTTTCACCCAGTCTATTTATAAGTGCTGGTGACTGTATCTCTCTCTCTCTCTCTCTCTCTCTCTCTCTCAGTAGGTAAAGCCAAACAATTATCCATATCCAGAACTTAACGATAATTTACTGAACACAAAAAACAGAGGAAGAAAAAGATATATAATTCAAATTCAGGCCTCTTAACACCTCTTTGTTTCCGATTCATTCCGGACGTTACATATTAATATCCATTCGTGTGTTATTGATGTTACTGATGTTACTAATGGAAGGTATATTCATTGTAATGTAACTAAAATAACATAGAACGATCAAGGTGTGATAAAGAAAATAAGTCACTTAGGAAGAGGTGTTAACAAGCCTTTGCCACTTTAATAATAATAATAATGATAATAAAAGTAGTAGTAGTAGTAGTAGTAGTAGTAGTACCGTTGTAGCAGAAGCAGTAGTAGTGGTGGTGGTAGTAGTAGTAGTAGTAGAATAGTAATAATAATAATAATAATTATTATTATTATAATGTGGAAGTAATTTGGGTCAAAAATAGGCATCCTTGGTTATAAGTTGTTAATAATAATTAATATAATTGTGATAACTGAAATTCCAAAAAATGCAATAGCATTGTTTCTGCAATAATAATAATAATAATAATAATAATAATAATAATAATAATAATGTCCCTTAAACTAACAGTGTTCAGAATGTCACTAACAATAACAACAATAATCCATATAATAATAATAATAATAATAATAATAATAATAATAATAATAATAATAATAATAGCCTTCACATTCTATTTTTCTGACACAATATTTTTGTTATGCGGGCAGCGGCTTGGTGAAGCTTGAGATGATAGTAGTGGCTGTCAACGGGCCAGGATCTGCGGGAGAATAGTAGTAGTAGTAGTGGTAGTAGCAGCAGCAGCAGTAGTAGTAGTAGTAGTAGTAGTAGTAGTAGTAGTAGTAGTAGTAGTAGTAGTAGTAG
>JAGKTI010001681.1:34019-63328 GCA_018397915.1 Birgus latro
ATGGGTGTGGGTGTGGGTGTGGTAGGGTGAGATGTGGGCGTGGACGAGGATGTAGCATTGTCACACGTCAGCACTTCACTATGCCCATTCTCTGTCTCCATGTTGCAGTGTGGGTGTGGGCGTGGGCGTGGGTGAATGGGTGGACAGAATCGATTTAAAGAGTGTCTTTTTGATACCGTATCGCCAACACACTTCTTGAAACTTCTTGAAACTGCTGTAGTGATCAGAAATAGAGAAAATGAACGAATTATAATGAACACTTTACAGAAAATTGAGCTAGCTTACAAAACAGACAGATGACAAATATCGAGATAAGGAAGGTAAAAAAGATGAATTTCCCTCGACAAACTTTTGAATGCTCATCTCTCTCTCTCTCTCTCTCTCTCTCTCTCTCTCTCTATAACCCCTTCACTATTCTCTAAATTGGCCTAAAATTGCCATCCCTCCACCACGTATGCTGGGTTATAACAGTAGACTGACACTACAATGTGATGCTAGTTACGAAGAAGTATTTAGCCTAGATGATTGTCAGGCGTAGTTAGATTGGAGGATATTTATGACTCGTAACCAGAGACTCTGCCTCATAACCAAGATTCACCGACTTTCACGTCAGGACTTGCTGCAGAAGTTATGAGAGTGGATATAGAAATATCCAAAAACAGTCGCAGATTGATGAGGTTATTTCGCCCATTTATTTTTGACAATTTTCCATTATTTTCATTGTAAATATTAACCCAAATCACTCAGACTTACCTCCTGATATTCTCCTGGGGAACACATGAAATATTTCCCTCTTGCGTCTCCCATTCAGGTGAAAATGGACAGCAAAGTTGAATTTTTAGCTTTGCGCGACAGGGACCTTTGTTTTGGCGGCAAGTTGTCAAAACTTATACTTTTAAAAAATTGTATTGCTGGATGTGAATCTTTCCATACATAAGGTAAGAAATTGTCAGTATATTAGTATATAATGCACTAAGGAAAAAAAAATATATTTAGTGCATTTTAGGTATACAAGTTTCAAAATAGGGTACAAAAGATGTATTACCGCTGTCTGATGTACTATAGGGTATTTTGGCATGAGTGGAAGTCGTTACTTTCAGTTAATAATAAATAATATGTTATCGACCAATAAATGTATACCACGTTAAAAAAGTTGAATTATAGTTTATATTCTTATTAGTTACGGTCAATATATACTGAAATTATGGCTTGGAGATCGGCAGAAATTTAATATGGCGAATTTGATCGGGACCGAATCGCCCGAGGAGCGCCGCCTCCGCTCACGAGGTAAACAAACCCCGAAAACAACAGAAATTTTGGTGACTGTACGTGATTCTTGTAGCCCTTTCCCTGTAACCATGCTTGGAATTGACGATTAGACCGTATTACTTCACAGGCTGGTTGACAGGAGATTTGGTTAGTGCTGAAGCCTTTTTTTTTTTTTTATGCCGTAGTTTTGCTGTAATTGATAGTGAAGAATTTTACTATTCCACAACTTGGCCCAGATTTTCGTCCGTTAGCTGCTTGCTTCACGTAGCTCATAGGCAGAATAAGACAATACTGTAGCTCTACATCCTTTCAGTAGCACTTCATCATGGCTAGCTTCATGATCTAGTGTTATTCTCATGTTAAAACCCAGTGATCGGGATGGAGAGATTGCAGTTTTAGGCCATTAGAGAAAAAAGTATAATAGATTGGTTATAGTTCTGTAACCTGCATGTTTATAGTGCAGACTGGGGTTTATTTTTGCATTTTAATTCTTCATTCAGGTTGGTCTAGAATCCTCAGAGGTGGGTGAACTTCGGGATGAGAATCATTACATTTTTCCTTCATAAAATAAAAAACCTGATTTTGAAAGCAATGGGTTTAAGAGGTGAAAGTTAGGGATTTTGAAGCTATTATAGAACCATTAGTTTTATAAACCAAGCTTAATGGGACCTAACTTAGCAGTGAAAGCAACATCTGGTAGCTAGATTGGATACCAGGTATTACTTGGGTGGCCTGTACCATGCACTACTGATGTCATTGTATTTTTCCCAATGTTAGTTTGGTCCGGTGATCAAGGAAACAATATAATTTGGTTGTGCAATTAATATTCCTGGTTGGTATGTAACCTGAATTCTATATCTTGCCAAAATTTGCATGGTGGTAGGCACGGAGCCGAGTAGACCCAAGCTGTACTGCATAATAAGTTAGTACAGTACCCCAGTTTCCATTCCTTATTTTCTTTGTGTTTCACAGTACCAATTGTTTGTAAGAGGAATTATTGGCTTTCAGAGTTAGGTTTAGTTAGGTTATTTGTATGTGTTTAGGTCAGTTTCATTTTTGTTTTTAGTCGATTGAACATTGACAACTAAACCCAGCCTTGAACGAAATAGAATTTGGTTTCAATATCTATCTGTCTATTGCCAGACGCCTCAGTCCCACACGGGGTGGCCACAAACAAATCGCCTCCATGTCGCTCTGTCCCTCGCCATTTCACTGCCCTGCTCCCAGCTCACACCCCCCTCGCTCATATACCTCTCCACTCCATCCCTCCATCTCATCCAAAATTGCATTGGGAAAAATAATCAGTAGAGCAAAGTATAGGACATCCGAATAATTACCTAAAATTTGATAAAACAGTTGGTTTAAAAGTGAAAAGTGAGGTATTTTGAAGTTAATTTAGACCTTCATCAATTTTACAAACCAAGCCTAATGGGACTTAACCTAAAAGTGTAAGCAATGTTTGGTAGCTGAAATGTGCTGGTGGTAGTCATATCAGTTATAAAGGTTCCAATGTGCTTGCATGCATCGGCTTTGGTCACCTAATGGCGGCTGTCCACACTGCTTGATCTCTGGCATCCTTATCCCTGAGATGACACTCTATGACTTCATTCCAGGCAGAGCCATAGATAAAGGAGAGTTTGGCCATGCCCAATCACAGCAAGTCGAGCGTGATTGGCCAGTTCAGGTCACGTGACCTTAAGGCGCCATATTGCCTCCATCCCACCTACACTTCCTGCCTCCCTCACTCAGTTCACCTAGGGTCCAGTGACTGGTGATGATGATGATGCAGAAATTATTGTACTACTCCATTGCACAGCAGGAAAGAGAAGCTACACACAACAGAGGAAACAGTTGAAGCAATGAACCCTACTGAAAAGTCACGGGAAGCAGTGTTAATGAGGGCGATAAAACGTCTCAGAGAAAAGGTTGCACACGAACAACAAGGAAAATGTAAAGCCTTAAAGCAGGAAGCAGCTTTAGAAAGTAACACAAAACAAAGGTCATTAACAAGGATTAGCTTACTAGTCTCAGTCGTGGTAGTCAGGGCAGTAATAGTCGAGGGATGAAATGGTCAAATGAGACAATTAAGAAGGGACTTCAGCTGAGGTTTGTTTGTGCATCAACAGGGTATAATCTACTTCTGCAACAAAAGCATCCTTTACCATCTCTTTAATCAATGAGGAGAAGACATGAGTTTATAAGTATGGAACCTGACATATTAGTAGAGGTGTTTTCATTATTACAGATAATGGCAGCTGCTATGAATCCAGAAGAAGGGAGTGTCGCTTGATTTTAGATGAAACGTGCATTCAAGCAAGTCTTCAGTATGACCGATCATCAAGCTGTTTGGGGGTGATGTGACACTTCCTAATCACAGTGGTATGGCAACTCATGCACTCATTTTCATATTAGGGGGAATAACTACTAGATGGAAACAAATAGTAGAATACTTCTTTACAGGAAATAGTATCAAGGGGAAAACTCAAAACCTTTGGTTCTGGAAATAATAACACAAGCAAAGGGCATGAATTACGTGTAAGTGCCAAAACATTAGACATGAAAAGTGCAAACTGAACCCTTCTGAACAGCTGTGGTATGATTTTTCATAGCACTATAAGGTAGTAAACAAGATTGCTCATCCATCTAGCAATAGTGGATAGTCTCTAGGTTAATTGTGTGGATCATTTGACCTATGAAGTGGAGCCAGGAATTTCAGGGACATGAATGCAACTTTGGTGGTGGTGATGATAAAAACAATGATAATGATGCTGGTGGTGATGACAAAAATGTTTTCAGTGATGATGATGCTGGTGAAGATAATATTGATAATGATGCTGGTGTAGTAGTAGTAGTAGTAGTAGTAGTGGTTGTTCCCTGGGCAGTCTGGCTGAACAGCCCCTAGTCCCTAAGGAAGCCCATGGCAGAGACCGGACTTTCCCACAGAGCTCTCAAGGAGTGTATGTTGTGTTGTTGGCGTAGGTGATTGTGCACAATGCAGTCTTCCATGATGTGCTTAATAGTATGGGGTGCTGTGTTACATCCTGGACAGGCGTCAGCGATGGAGTCATCCAGCCTCTTCAGATAACTCAAGAGGGCTGGATGATGCCCATATCTCAGCCTGCCCAGGTGGACCCTGTCCTCACGGGGGAGATAGCATTCAGAAGGATGGATATCAGGAGGCCGTGCATGCAGCCGTGTGTTGTCTTTGAGTGACTGAATGGAACGGCGAGTGATTTGAGTATGATTATGCTTCTGGAAGCTGGTCTGAGGCAAGCAAGGGGGAAGAGATGATAGTATTTGTGTATGATATTGTGTGCTGGGTGTTGTTTTGATGTTCCTTGGTGTGTGTGGATGTGCTGCCATGTAGTGTAGTGGATGTTGTGGCTTTGTGGAGGCTGCAGTGAGAATTTGGGTGCCTCTCATGTCCAGATGATCCTTGACTTTGAGGACTTTGGTTTCTTGGTGTAGGTGGTCTGTAGGTGTAGTAGCTGTGCAGCCTGTGATTATTTTTAAGGCCTTGTTTTGTATGGTCTGAAGAGTGTTGTAGTGAGGTTCGGAGCCCAAGCAGGGCTTGCATAATTCATCACTGTACGTATATATTGTTTGTATACTGTGATGGTGGTTTCTTTGTTGTGTCCACATGTTGTATGGGCAAGTGACTTCAAGGCATTGAGTCTAGGTGTTAATTTATTTTTGATGTTTGTGATGTGTTGTTTAAATGACATTGATGTATGTTACACCAAGGATTTTGGGTGTGTGAGTGTGTGGTAGGGGAGTGTTGTCTATGGTGAGGTGTGGAATATGACTGTGTTCTGCTGTCCAGTTTGTGAGAAGGGTCACTGTAGGTTTGGCTGGGGCTATTTTGAGTCTGTTTGTGGTGAACCATTCATGTAGTGTGTTGAGGTAAGGTTGGAGGATTTGTGTGGCTGTGTTTGCATTTTGGTGTGTGCATGTAAGTGTTATGTCATCTGCATAGGAAGCTATGTGTATTTGTTGTGTGTGAGGTGTGGGTATGTCATGCATGTATAGGTTGAAGAGTGTAGGAGACAAGACAGATCCTTGGGGGACACCATTTGTGAAGTTTCTGATGTACGAGGACTGACCAGCAAAAGTTACATGTGCATATCTCCCTGCTAAGTAGTTTGCCAGCCATCTTTTTGTGTTATTGTGCATGTTTGTGTTGAATATTTTGTTTGTGAGGTTCTGGCGGGGGATGGAATCAAAAGCTTTTCTAATGTTTAGTGTGACAAGGAGTGTTCTATGTGGTGGCCTAGCTGAATTCATGCCATCAAAAACTCTCTGTGTGAGGTCTGTAAGAAGAGTGTTTGTGGAGTGTAGTGGCCTAAAACCATGTTGTGATGGGGCTAGGGGATTGTGAGGTGTAACTAGTTTTAGTACCAGTCTTTTAGTGACTTTGGAGGGGGTGCAGAGGAGTGTGATGGAGCAGTGTGAGGAAGGTAATGTGGGGTCTTTGTTGGGTTTGGGGATAGTGATGATAATGCCATGCTTCCAGATGTTGGGTATTATGTTGTGTGAGTAGCTGTAGTTTGATATGTTGGTGAGTGCTTGTATGCCTTGTGGTCCAGTGTGTTTAATGTGTATGTTGCTTATGTTGTGTGGTCCACAGGCAGATGAGTGCTTGAGGTTGCTGATGATATGCTTCGTCTGGTTGTAAGTGGAAGGTGCGAAGTCTGGGTCTATGGGGAACTGTCTCTTACGTCGGATGATACGTCGGTCGTCACAATGAGGGTTTAGATGGCTGACATGTGAAAAGTGATTGATGTGAGTGTTTGCTTGTTGTTTGTTTGAAGGAATGGTGTCTGTTGTTGTGATGGCAGCGTGTGATTGTGTAGTGTTGCTGTTGGAGAGTGTGATGCTGTTTAATGTTTTGTAGAGTTTGCTGGTGTTTGTTTTGTGATCAAGTGTTTGGAGATAATTATTCCAATTTAGTGTTTGCTGTTCTGATATTTTATTGTTTATTTGAGTGTTGAGTTCTTGTATGTGTTGTATGGTGTCATGCGTATGTGGTGTTTGGGAGTGTCATAGTGTGTCCCGTTGTCTGATGAGGCCTTGAATTTCTGGTGTGAAATTGGGGTTGTGTCTTTTTCTGTTGCCTCTGGGGATGTGTCTTTTGTGTGTGTTTTGTATAATTGTATTGAAAGTGTGCACAGCAGTGTTGATGTTTGTGATGGATGTACTGTACTGTTTAATGTTTCAAAGTGTTGTTCTGTTTCAGTTGTGAAGGCCTCCCAGTTGGCTCTCTTATAATTAGTGTAAGTGTGTCTGTGGCCAGCTGGGGTGATTCTGGTTTTGGTAATGATGATGATCGGGAGGTGGTCAGAGCCCTTGGCTCTGACCACTCTCCAGGAAGTTGTGGGGGCGAGGTTTGGGGAACAGAAGGTGATGTCTGGGGATGATGGGAGGAAGAGGGCTTGGTGTGGGATATGAGTATGAAGATTGGGATGATTGAGTATGAAAAGGTGATCTGTCTGGGTTTGTAGTGCCAGCCCTCTGTCTGTGTCAGGGTTGTTGACATACCAGGCCGACGCCTTGGCGTTGAAATCACCAGCCAGGATGATGATGGATATGTTAGTGATGTGGTGTATTTGTGGAGAGTAATTGTGTGGTATTGTGGGGGATGATTGGAGGGGAATATATATGTTGGCGATTGTTGTGTGATTTGATGCTGGTGTTGATAATAATGATTATGAAGCTGGTGTTAATGATATTGATGATATTGGTGGTAATGATGATCATGATATATGGGATGATGATAACAATAATGATTTAGAAGCATGATTAGGTAAAGTGTTTCCATGCTGTCATCCATTTCCTAGTTTAACCTGCTGTATATTTCCAGGCAGGGGATTCTGTCATTACAGAGAGTCCTGAATGTGTTACTGGAGATCATCATATTTACCACTGTATGCCCATCTCAGGAGAGAATGACTAGGTGAAAGAGGTAAGAATAAAGAAGCTAAGTAATGTATCTGTCTGTCTAGAGCAAGATGCCATAATCCTTTAAGGGTTGGTCACAAACAAATCACCTCCTTGTTTGGCAGCAAACTCTCCCAAACATTTCCTCTAGCTATCTTACGCATTACACCACATGTGCTTTACACATCACACAACGTACCCCACTACGTTACAGGGGTTGACGCCAGCAAGGGCATGTGGCCAGAAAAGTTTGCCCCCGCTACCTAGTGGCGAACTATTGACCATTTACTCCTAATGACCTCAGCATGGAAATGGATGCAACAGCCGGCTCTGACGATGCCAAGTGAACGAGGAGTAAGTCAGAGTGTGAGAGAGAGGGTAATGATGTGCCTTCTGCCGCCACACCCACCACTTACCACACCTTGCCTGAACTTCCCTTTCCCTGGCATGTCTGGAATACCCTGTTTGGTTAAGGTATGGGACCGAGTGTGAAAGAGAGTGTGGCTGATATTTATTTTGCCAGACTTTTGCTGCTAGGTGGTGGCAGCCATCATCCACTCACTTGATTTACTGTTGCCTACTTCTTCCTTCACCTTATCATTCTTCTTCTGCAGCTGTCCTCCTCTTCCTGTTTCTCCCATCTTTCCTGTCACTTTTTATTACTCTTCTTTCCTTTTCAGGTGGCTTTGCATTGAGTGACAAACCTAATGGTTTCCCATAAGCCAGGAAACCATTTACAATTCTGGGTGGTAACCATATAACTAACCCATACATGTTCCCTGTGTGTCAGGAAGTGGGTCAGCGGAGGGTTAGTGCCCCTCCCCGTAAAACAACTAACTCAAAGACAAACCCCCACCTCTTACTCGAATATGGTGTCTGGCGATAGATAGAGTTTTGCTAGTTCTCTTCTATTAGTATTTTGTGTATTTGTGTACAGTATATTCATCTGTCTATTTATGTTTCTACTTATCTGTCTATCCATCGGTCTTTCCCAACAGATTTAGGAGGGACAAAATTTCTCCTTCAATGTTCTGATTGAGTCATTGGCATACTCTCTGTTGATCCCTCTTTGGCTTTGACATCTACTACGCGAGTGGATGGTGATGTGGCGGGGATGGAGATTGACGCAGAGGCTGCCCATTCTCCCCCACCATCCCTTGTGCCCAGGTGAGAGAGTAGCCTAGTTATTCCTATACCTGAAGCCCGGCAAATGCCCTACATAAGTTATCACTTTGGCACTAACACTGTATAAGAGAGAGAGGAAGAGGAAAGTAAAGATAGACAGACAAGACCAGTATCAAATGAGACGGACAGACAGACAGAGAAAGAGAGGAGGTGGGGGGAGGCTGCTTGTAGGAGGAAAAACACTTAGTGCAGTGAAAAGACACCATTTTTAATCAGCGTTTGCCCTATGATGGTTTATCCCATGTCAAACCTAACCTTATGTAATCTAACCCAACTGAACCCGTCCCTTCCCTTCCCTTTCCTTCCCTTCCCAGTGTATCCCAACCCAACCCAACCCAACCCAATCTAGCTTAGCTTAATCCTGGGAACTCTTTCTCACCAGGCTGCATGATTTAAGCACCCACACAATGTCCCACACCACCCCACCCCTCTCTGCCCAGCCCCCTGCTCTGCCGAACCCTGGGGAAAGTCGAGGGCAGCTTCGTTGATTGCTTCTGGAGGCTTGTCTTGGGGATGGACTGGTTGCAGATCTGCTTATTTGTCATCTCGTCTCTTCTGTTTATCTTTGAAAGGTTAGCATGACTTAAGTTTAAATAGTAATGGTAGTTGTTGTAGTAGTGGTAGTGATCGTATGACTGTAGTAGTTGAAGTAGTACAGGTACATTTATCAGGTATCAAGCTCCAGGCTAAGACTGTTACTCATACATATTTACATACAGCTCATCCTCTTGGGCACTATGTCCCCTCCATTTTCTCTTCATCTCAACATGTGGAAGGACCCTGTTCCAACCCTGGCAAGGCACTGTCTGCCACAGGAAGGTGGTTGGGGGAGGCGGTGGCTCAATCAGTAGAGAGGTGGCTTGCAGTCCTAGTGGACCCAGGTTCAAGGCAGAGAACAGTTTAAGGATTTGAATTTCATTAAATCAGGCTTTACTGATCTACCAGAAGACCCACCAACATGTCTTAAAAATACCCCTGCTAATACCAATACACCAGTCCTGTATGAGACAGCCCTAGCATGTATTCAATATGGACGGTGGGTGTTAGCGCTGAAGTGATGACATGTAGAGGTGTGCTGCTGGGCCTTGATAGCAGGTTGTGAAGCCTATGCCCAGAGTTGGACACATTAAAAAAAAAAAAAAAAAAATGTAGTCAATGGATCTGCTGTGCCACGCAGGCTAGGGTAAAGCAACAACAACAACCCAGTCGTTGAAATAACACTGCAGTATCACACATGTTGTTGGAGGCTGCATGGTTTTAATACTAAAGTTGATAGTTGAACCTTACATTATAAAAAGGATGGTAATGCAGCAACTCTTGATCACATTGGATCACATTGTATTCATTTGTCATCATAAGTTGACGAAAGAAAAAGCCTTTGACTCCACCCAGTAGAAAAAAAAAGAAAAAAAAGTATTTGGCAATTTCCCCTCACTCACATGACAGCTGTTCTCCTTGTAATAGAATATAGATATGCCACAGTATAGAGTCTGCCACTATGTAGGGTTAAGAAAAGCATGAAATTGGTTAAGTATACCCAGCTTCTGAGATCATGAAGGACTGAGTTATGGAGAATTATGCGAAGTGAAAGATATAGGAACTGAGTTTGCTTTGACATTAAAATCACATGGTTCATTTTGCTTCATTTAGAAAATAACAGGTAAATCAGAGGTTAAGCATGCAGTTACCTGTACTTCATCTTGTGTGTACAGTGTTGTAATATTGCTGTGAAAACCACTATGAGAAGTGGGTGGAATCATCAGCTTACAAGTACATATGACTTGTGGTACATTCAGAGGATTATTAATAGATGATACAGAGATAGAGTCAGTGAAGGGACAGTTTTTTGAGGAACATTGTTGTTGATAACTTTAGAAGACTTGGGTATGAGCGAATAGGAAATGTGAGATAGAGACACAGACACAATGGCAGAATTCTGACGTTGGCAGTTTGGATATTTGCTGGTCGTAATGATATTAAGCATGATGGCAATTGTTTCACCAATAGCGTATCCCAAAAGTGGAATTGAGGAACTTGAAAGCCTGTAAGGTCACCAACACAGCGCCTCTCATGGAATCCAGAAAGAAAGATTTGAAAAGATGCTTCAGTACTTATAAATTCAGGGTAAACTAAAAGAATTTTGAAATACCAAGGATTGATGCAATTATGCAATATACAGTCTCTTGTCAGTGCAGAAAACATGTCAGATTATATAGAGCAGTACTTGAGCATCAGATCTTTTGCATGTTTGGAAACTACATGCTGTTCATCCTAATTGGTTGTTTCCTCCTCACTGTATCCCATTACAGTCAGGGTTACAATTCTACCATAGTACTTTTCCAACTACACTCTCCAAACAGGAACTGTTATTATATTCCCATTTGGTTTACAGATTCTCTTCTCTCACATTCCATTGTATACTCATACTTTAACCCGTTCTTGTTTGGCATGTTAATCTACATAGCTTCCATGACCACCACCACCAACACCACTGCCAGTGCAGCTTACAAAACAGGGATTCAATTGAAATAACTACTGAATATATTGAGAGGAAGAAGCATGTAAAGAGACTATACTCAATTTTTTTTCCAGCTGATGATGATCCACTTTCGTGGATGTGGCACCTGTGCGCTCCTGCTGCGTGGTTGGTTGGTTTCAGTTTCACACCTGAAGTATCATATTTACAAAAAGCAATTGTACCTTATATTCAGTTCTCATAAATGCTACTTTGTATTGTCATTTTACGATACAAACACACATGAAACGATTATGTATCTGTGCTTCACCCAAACAGACAATGAATTTGAGGAAATTGAATTTGAATTGAAATATTTATTGTTGTAAAAGGTACAGAGTTGTTGCATCTCCCTATGTTTTTTTAAAAAATAAATGCATTTGGCTGTATAAGTGCAAATAAAAGCTATCTTAATACTTAGGCACTTATTACATAAGACAATAGTACCATTCTAAGTAAATTAGTGGTTTTGTCAGTGGTAAAGTGGTGGAAGTGGGGAGGCGAATGGAACAGTCACTACAGAGGAGAGGGGGGACACGAGAGATGGCCAGGAGGAAAAACAAGTTGTCTCGTCTCGCAAGATGTCAGGCTTTATTATGGATCACACCTACTCTGTTGCTTTGAAACCTTTGCCCATATTATCCATAATTATATATATCTGTAAGTATATTTATTTATGTATTAGGGATGCAACAACTCTGTACCTTTTACAACAATAAATATTTCAGTTCAAATTCAACTTTCTCGAATTCATTGTCTGCTTGGGTGAAACATAGATACATAATTGTTTCATGTCTGTTTGTATAGTACAAGGACAATGCAAAGCTGCATTTATGAGAATTGGAATATAAGGTACAACTGTTTTTTGTAAATATGATACTTTAGGTATGAAACTGGAACCAACCAATCACACCGCAGGAATGCGCAGGTGCCACATTCACAAAAGTGGATAATCAGCTGGAAAAAAAATCAAGTATAGTGAAGGAGAAAAAGGAGGAGGTAAATGATGATCTGGGAAGAAAAATGAATCCAGATTACTCTGCAAATAGGAAGTTATTCTGGAAAAAGGTGCGGAAATGTAGAAGTGACAGTGGAAGGAAGTGTGAAGGATGTAAGTGGTAGATTATTAACCCATGGGAATGAAGTAAGGACTAGATAGAAAGAATATTTTGAAAGTCTGATGATTGAGAATAGAGAGAGCAGAGCAGCTGTAAACATGATTGGTTTTGGGGGTGTACAGTAAAGGAATGCAGTGCCTGGAAACATGACACTCGCACAGGTGAAGAACACTGTGAAGCAGCTGAAAAATGAGAAAGCAGCTGGGGTTGATGAGGTGTATGCAGAGATGATTAAGTGTAGTGGAGAGAGCTGAATGAAGTGCTTGTTGGAGATATGTAAGAAGGAATGGGTGAGTGCAACTGTGCCAGCAAAGTGGAAAAAGGCTGTGATTGTACCCCCGTACAAAAATAAAGGTGAGCAAAGTGAGTGGAAGAATTATTGTGGCATAAGTTAATAACCTTGAGAGTTGTAGGGAAGGTATATGGAAGAATTATTATAGAGAAAGGAAGAGAGATGTCAGAAGTCCTAGTGAGTGATGAAAAGGGTGGATTTAAGAGTGACAGAGGATGTGTGGATCAAATATTTGCAGTGAGACATAGTGGAGAAGGCTTGTGAGAAGGACTATAAGGTGTGTATGGCATTTATAGAACTGGAAAAAGCATACAACAAAGTAGACAAAGAAGGATTGTGGAAGGTTTTGCACATTTACAGTGTAGATGGTAAGCTGCTATGTGCCGTCAAGAGTTTTTGTGATGGTAGTGAGACATGTGTAAGGGTAAGTGGGCATCTTAGTGAATGGTTCACGATCATTGTGGGTATGCGACAAGCTTGTGTGATGTCCTGATGGTTGTTTAATATATATATATATATATATGGATCGTGTGATGAGAGAAGTAAAAACACGAATAATGGAGAGAGGGATGGCATTGGTAATGAATGATGATGGATGGAATATCTCAAATTTGTTGTATGCTGATGAAGCAGTGCTACTTGCAAATACCAGACAAGAACTTGGTAGACTAGTGCAGAGTTCTGCTAATGTCTTTGAGCATTTTCCCTTGCGAGTAAATGTAGAAAAGAGTAAAATGATGGTAATCAAGAGAGAAGGTGACTCCCAGTGTGATGTTACAGTGAATGGAGAGAGTCTGGAATTGGTGAGAGAGTTCAAATACCTAGGTACAGCGATAGAAAAGAGAGGAAAATGTGAGAAAGTAGTGAAAAGTGGAGTGACACAAGGATGGAAAGTAGCTGGTGCAATGAAGGCCTTGATAAGAAACAGAGGCTTCAGTGTTGCAGCTGTGCGAGATTTACGTGAAGGAGTGTTAGTGCTAATTTTAACATATGGATGTTAGACTATGGTCTGGCATGAAAATGAAAAATCAAGAGTGAGAGCAGTGGAGAAGGGACTGCTGAGGAATGTATGTGGAGTACAGAGAGTGGATAGGATACGAATGTGTTCTGTGAAAGATGCGGAGTGAGGAAGTCTGTGGACACCAGAATCGAAAAGATTGAACTGAGGTGGTATGGTCCTGTGGAGAGAATGGATAACAGCAGAGTGGCAAAAAAGGTATATCTGAATGAATTTGAAGGATGGAGGAGGCGAGTTAGGCCAAGGAGAAGGTGGAGGGATATGGTGGATGAGCATGCAAGGAAGAGAGTTATGAAAGTTGCTGAGGCTAGGGGAATGACAAGAGATCGAACTGGATGGATGAATGTTGTGAGAAGAAGCACATGATCAGGGATTTGGCACCATTTTTCAATGAGACAGCGTTTGGATTGACTCTGTCGGATACATTTATGTGAAGCTGCAGAATGTGGTGAAAGTTTTTGGTGTATCAGATAAAGCCAGGATTCCGAGGACTTGAATGATAGTGAATGGATGCCTGGTCCATTGGATTGGGCAAACTTGGGCTGCCTGGATGTTGCTACTTCTCACCTTGCCCTAGTGTGGGCAAGGAGGTCCGGATGGTGATGATGATAACTGTTAATTCAAAGGGTTGGTAAAATTCAGAAGTGTGAGCAGTAAAGAACAGATTTTGGAGAAATATCATGACAGTGGCCGATAAAATGGAGTGCTAATACTTCCAGTATTCTCACAGGCAAAGTATCAGCCCCAGTTTTACATCCATATATCTGTTGCCAGACACTTTAATCCCATAAGGGGTGGCCTGTCCCCTGCCACTGTGCTGCGCTTACCCTAGTTCACACTCCCCACTCCTCTGTACTTCTCCACTCCATCACTGCATTTCATCCTCAGCCTTCCCCTCCCTCTCTCCCCTCCACCTCACTCACATATGCTTTCCTTATTAGTCTCTTGCTCTCCATCCTCTCCACATGGCCAAACCACCTCAGTGTATTTCTCCTTATACATTTTATCACATCCATATCCACACCACAATGCTTTAGCGATTGGCCACAGTACAGGTGATGTTTCTGTGGCTTGGAGGCTATACCTAGTATTCAGATCAGTTAATTATTTCCCAGCAATTGCTGGAAGCTGTTGGGGAAGAGATTATAAGATGTGTAATAAAATTTGTAAAATTGTGAGTCTGAACTTGGACTCTGTTTACTCGTGGCTGAAAGTTTCCAGCCTAAGCATAATGCTTTTGCGTGACTAATTATTGAACTTGTTGCTACATTTCATTCTCATGGTAGTACCTCCTTGAGTTGATGGTAGCATATGGGAGAGACCAGTTTATTGACTGGCAACAAAAAAAAAGGAGGCTGTTCTTGTCTTGTGCATCTCTATACATACTTCATCCATTGATTTGTCCATTCATCACTTCTTTTTTATTTTGATCTTTTAAGGCTCACTTTGACATACATTCACTTACCATGTCTGGCCAATCTTATCTTGGCCTTCTTTGCCTCCTTCAACCCTTCAACTCACTCATCTTTGTGAATTTTATTCTTATTAAAAGCATATCATCCTTCCCATATTTCATTCAGATACTGTATTTATTTCATTAGCAGTGCTGGAGCTGAAAACAAATTTATTAATCTGTTCAATCTGTTCACAAAGGTAATAATATCTGATCACCTTTAGTGGGATTAAGGTATCCATCCATCATCTAATCCTATATCGCCCCACAGAGAAGCGTAGGAGCCCGGGGATAGGCAAGTTGGCCTTGGCATTACAGATGAGAGTGACCAGCCTTACTTATCTCTGAGTGGCATTACGTGAGCAATAAACCTCAACCATCCCTTGGATATAAACCTTCACCTGCTCAATCCGATTGGAGCTCCTTACTTGCCCACTAAACCACTAGGTGCCAAAATTTGGTTATATGGTTACCACCCAGCATAGTAAATGGTTTCCTGGTGTACTGGAAACCATTTGGCTTGTCACTTAGTGTCTAGCTACATATATGTACGCACGATAAAAAACGTATTGGTTTACATTTGGTTCGAAACAATTTGACGCCACGAACAATGGACTTGAAATGTGTGATGATTTCTCCCCCTTGTAGTAGTAGTAGTAGTTGTTCCCAAGGCAGTCTGGCCGAACAGCCCCGAATCCCTAAGGAAGGCCACAGCTGAGACTGGGCTTTCCCACAGAGCTCTCAAAGAGTGTATGTTGTGTTGTTGTCGTAGGTGATTGTGTGCAGTGCAGTCTTCCATGATGTACTTAATTGTATGGGGTGCTGTGTTACATCCTGAACAGGTGTCAGCGACAGAATCATCCATCCTCTTCTGATAACTTAAGAGGGTTGGATGATGCCCACATCTCAGCCTGGCCAGGTGGACCCTGTCCTCACGAGGGAGATAGGATTCAGAAGGATGGATATCAGGATGCCGTGCATGCAGCTGTGTGTTGTCTTTAAGCGACTGAATGGAGCGGCGAGTGATATGAGTACGGATATGCTTCTGGAAGCTGGTCTGAGGCATACGGGGGGAAAGAGATGACAGTGCTTGTGTATGATATCGCGTGCTGGGTGTTGTTTTGGTGTTCCTTGGTGTGTGTGGATGTGCTGCCATGTAGTGTAGTGGATGTTGTGGGTTTGTAGAGGCTGCAGCAAGAATTTGGGTGCCTCTCATGTCTAGATGATCCATGACTTTGAGGACTTTGGTTTCTTGGTGTAGGTGGTCTGTAGGTACACACTATAACACTCTTCAGGCCATATAAAACAAGGCCCTAAAAATAATCACAGGCTGCAAAGCTACTACACCTACAGGTTCTCAGGCCCCATGAGGGGCCGGGGAGAGTTGCGGTGGTTTGTCCCCCATGCTGTCCTCCTCTTCTCTTCGTCAAGCTCTGGGGGGTGGACCCACGGCGAAGACGCCACTGCTCCAGGTCCTTTCCCCCCTTGTTGTCAAACATGCATACATAAGTATGTCATAAATAGGTTTCTTATGACAATTAATGGTTGATATTGTTACTGGATGCATATTCAGATGATAATCAATAATTTTCCATGTACTACACATGTATATTGATCATTTCAGGTTTCAGAGTATTGGAAGTCAGGTAAAATTATTCCCCTGTACAAAGGAAAAGGGAGAAAAGAAGTGTGTGGTAATCATAGGGGCATTTGCCTTCTTAGTGTAATAGGAAAAGTATATGGTAGGATGCTTTTTGACAGAGTTAGGGAAATAACAGAGGAATTCATTGGAGAAGAACAGGGAGGTTTTAGGAAGGGAAGAGGTTGTGTAGATCTGATATTCATTCTTAGATCTTTAGTGGAAAAGTTTCTAGAGAAAGGAAAGAAGTTGTATGCAGCCTTCATGGATTTGGAGAAGGCATATGACAGGGTGGATAGACAAGGATTGTGGAAAGTATTAAGAATATATGGAGTAGATGGGAAGTTGTTGAAGGCCGTGAAAAGTATGTATGAGGGTGCAAAGGCTGCAGTGCGTGTGGATGGTGAACTGAGTGAATCTTTCCATTTGAAGGTTGGATTGAAACAAGGATGTGTCATGTCTCCATGGTTCAGTCTGTATATGGATGGGGTTATAAATGAGATATAATGTAGGGCAGTGGATGTTGGAGTGGCCCTAGTGAGAGAGGGCAGTGTTTGGAAACTCCCTGTACTGTTGTTTGCAGATGATACTGTGTTGTTAAGTGAAGACGAAGGGGAGCTGCAAGGCTTGATAGATGAATTTGGGAGAGTGTGTAAGAAACGGAATCTAAAGGTGAATGTAGGGAAGAGTAAAGTGATGGTCTTCGAGAGAAGTGAAGTCAGTGAATGTACAGTGAGATTGGATGGGGAGGATATGGAGAATGTGAGTTCATTTAAGTACTTGGGTAGTGTGATGAGTAAGGATGGAAGTTTAGAGGGTGAAGTGCTTGAAAGGGTGCAGCAGGGAAGAAAGGTTGCTGGTTCCTTGAAAGCAGTGATAAGAAACAGGGAAGTGAGCATGGAAATGAAAAAGCTACTACATGAAAGTATTGTGGTACCGACTGTAACGTATGGAAGTGAAGCTTAGACCCTTTTGGAGGGACAGAAGTCAAGAGTGAGAGCAGTGGAAATGAGTTATTTTAGAGGAGCATGTGGAGTCACATGGAGAGACAGACTGACAAATGAGGAAGTGAAGGAGCGTTGTGGTGTGGATGTGGATGTGATAGGAAGCATTAGGAGAAACACATTGAGGTGGTTTGGCCATGTGGAGAAGATGGAGGGAGAGAGACTGACGAGGAGAGTGTATGTGAGTGAGGTGGAGTAGGTGAGAGGGAGGGGGAGGCCAAGGATGAGATGGAGGGATGGAGTGGAGAGGTATATGAGAGAGGGGGGTGTGAGGTGGGAGCAAAGCAGTGAAATGGTGGGGGACAGAGCGACATGGAGGCGATTTGTTTGTGGCCACCCCATATGGGATTAAAGTGTCTGGCGATAAATAGATAGACAGAGATTCGTCGTACCTCTCCCACACAATATTTTTTTTATCATGTGTACACAGATGGTAGAATCTTCATAATTTACACCAGTGTTGTTCTTGCAGCAAATTATAGCATCTACATAATTTTTTTTTACTGCAGGATCTCAGAAGTGGAAGACGAGAGACAAGAAGAAAGAAAACAGAGAAGCTGCATCTCCCCATTCCTCATGACTGGAGAGAGAGAGAGAGAGAGAGAGAGAGAATCATGTACTATATTAAAGAGTCATGAGAAGTTTTGAGCATATTTATGGTTACTTAGAGTCCTGAATGATTCATGTTAGAGAGGTGACCAATATGATTCTGTTAGTTATTTGTGATGATGAAGTAGAACAGTTCTTTTGCAGTGTTGATAATGAGAGTGAATGAATGACTGAATGGAAGTACTATATTGTATGTAACTAATTCCAGTACCTAGGTACTCCATTGTTGCTTGTAGAAATGTTCAAAATCCATAATTTCACTTCAGTGTTTGATTAACAAATTTTTTTCTTCATACATTTTTATAGTGTATTTGAACATAAGAAAGTAATAAAAGATTTTTAAAAAATGGACATGAATTTTACACCAGTTTAAATACAGTAAATCTTGGTGTAATCTGCACAACCAGGCTGATTTTCATTATACTGTACTGCAAAGTAGTTTGCTGGTTTATGAACATTTTCACACAGCACACTATCCCATGAAATGAGAAACCTGTACTTTACACAGGAAAAATCATCCAATATATTAGTGGTATGCTGCCTGGCTCTCACCTGAGAGTCCCGGGTTCGATTCCCGGCATAGAGGTAATATATTGGATGGAACACTATCCCATGAGGACTGTGTGATAAAGGTGTACAATGAAAGGCCATGAATGAATCAACACGTTGGTGTTTAGATCCCTTTGCAGGAAAGTGCTTGTGTACTTCATTTAAAGTACATTAGCTCCCACATCACTTTACAGTCTGAATATTTTATAAACTGCGGTATGGTTTTGCTAAAATGAGAAAATTATATTTCATGTTACTGTACTTTGTCTTCACTTCCATTGGCTCTCTGTCAACACAGCAGGGCCAAGAATATATCTCCAATAGAAGGGGACTAATTGCTGCACTGTATAACACTACGTACTGTATACCAGTATATAATAATGTACCTTATCAGCCTTTTCATGTTTTTGGCATATCCGATAGAGCCAGTAGTCTGGGGGCTTGAATGATAAGTGAATGGAAGCATGACCCATTGGATTAGACAAATTTGGGCTGTCTGGATATTGCTACTCAGGGTGGGAAAGGAGATCCAGATGATGATGATGATCAGCCTTTTGGATAATTGCACTGGGGTACACAGCAGTACTATGAACTCACTGAATTTTTTAATTTTATAAAGCAATGTATGTAGTAGTAGTAGTAATTGTTCACTAGGCAGTCTGGCTGAACAGCCCCGAGTCCCTAAGGAAGGCCATGGCCGAGACCGGGCTTTCCCACAGAGCTCTCAAGGAGTGTATGTTGTGTTGTTGGCGTAGGTGATTGTGTGCAATGCAGTCTTCCATGATGTACTTAATTGTATGGGGTACTGTGTTACATCCTGGGCAGGCGTCAACGACGGAGTCATCCAGCCTCTTCTGATAACTTAAGAGGGCTGGATGATGCCCACATCTCAGCCTGGCCAGGTGGACCCTGTCCTCACGGGGGAGATAGGATTCAGAAGGATGGATATCAGGAGGCCGTGCATGCAGCTGGGTGTTGTCTTTAAGTGACTGAATGGAACGGCGAGTGATTTGATTATGAATATGCTTCTGGAAGCTGGTCTGAGGTGGGCAGGGGGAAGAGATGACAGTATTTGTGTATGATATTGTGTGCTGGGTGTTGTTTTGATGTTCCTTGGTGTGTGTGGTTGTGCTGCCATGTATTGTAGTGGATGTTGTGGGTTTGTGGAGGCTGCAGCGAGACTTTGGGTGCCTCTCATGTCTAGATGATCCTTGACTTTGAGGACTTTGGTTTCTTGGTGTAGGTGGTCTGTAGGTGTAGTAGCTGTGCAGCCTGTGATTATTTTTAAGGCCTTGTTCTGCATGGTCTGAAGAGTGTTATAGTGTGTTTAGTGAGGTTATGAATTATACGAGCCCTGCTTGGGCTCGTATAATTCATCACTGTACATATACAGTATATTGTTTGTATGCTGTGGTGGTGTTTTTTTGTTGTGTCCAAATGTTGTATGGGCAAGTGACCTCAAGGCATTGAGTCTAGGTGTTAATTTATTTTTGATGTTTGTGATGTGTTGTTTAAATGACATTGATGTATTGTATGTTACACCAAGGATTTTGTGTGTGTGTGTGTGTGTTTGGTAGGGGAGTGTTGTTTATGGTGAGGTGTGGGATGTAACTGTGTTTTGCTGTCCAGTTTGTGAGAAGGGTCACTGTAGATTTGGCTGGGGCTATTTTGAGCCTGTTTGTAGTGAACGATTTGTGTAGTGTGTTGAGGTAAGATTGGAGGATGTGTGCAGCTGTGTTTGCGTTTTAGTGTATGCTTGTAAGTTTTATGTCATCTGCATAGGAAGCTATGTGTATCTGTGGTGTATGGGGTGTGGGTATGTCATGCATGTATAGATTAAAGAGTGTAGGGGACAAAACAGATCCTTGGGGGACGCCATTTGTGAAGTTTCTGATGTTCGAAGACTGACCGGCAAAAGTTACATAGAGTAAGTTTTTACATTATTCAGAGTATTTTATAGTACTATAGTTGTATAATATTAAGTGGAGTGTTGGGCAATGAACTGCCTGTTAAATGGTGGTTTGAAATAAGTATCGGTTCATGGTCTTGTTACTTTTCCCATATGCTACCATCTGTTTTGATGTTGTTAGTTGTTTTATACTGTTAATATTGTTAGTTTTATGTTGTTAATATTGTGAGTAATTTTATACTGTTAATATTGTTTGTTGTTTTATACTGTTAATATTGTTAGTTGTTAAATACTGTCTATATTGTCAGTTGTTTTATACTGTTAATATTGTTAGTTGTTTATGAGTATATTTTTGTAAGTGACATCTCTAGGGGATACAGGTTTAGATACGTCTGTGACTGTGTCTCATAAGGCAGCTAAAATAAATTGTATCCTCTTGCTGATGTGCAAGTAAAACATGCTTTTCTCTATTCAAGCACTAATAATGCTGTTGTACTTACAGTCAGGAGTTCCTCTCTTATGCACTGTTACAAGCACCAAAGCTAAGAATTATTTCCGTGTGTAAGGAAGTCATTTACTACTGTGCGTGGTAACCATATAACAATATTATGGCGCCTGGTGATTTAGTGGGTAATTAAGGTGCTCCAAATCGAATTGAGCCAGTGTAGGTTTATATCCAAGGGGTGTTTGGGGTTTATTGCTCACATAATGCCACTCAGGGATGAGAGAGGCTGGTCACTCATCATAACTGTCAGGACCAACTTGCCAAGCCCTGGGCTCCTGTGCTCCTCATGGGACAATTCTGAATTAGATGATGATGATGATGATGATGATCTGTTGGCCACCTGATTTTAACACTGATCATGGGCTAAAGTAGGATATGAGCCAAGCCTTAACCCCTTCAGTTGATTGGCATATATTTTATTTTTTATTCGGTGAGGCTGGGGGACAGACAAGAGATCAATCTGGCTGGATGAATGTTGTCAGAAGTGCATGATCAGGGATTTGGCACCCCTTTTTTAACCTGACAGCGTCCAGATTGACTCTATCGGATACATTTATGTGAAGCTACAGAATGTGGTGAATGTTTTTGGTGTATCAGATGGAGCCAGGATTCCAGGGGCTTGAATGATGAGTGAATGGAAGTGTGGCCCATTGGGTTGGGCAAACTTAGGCTGTCTGGACATTGCTACTCTTCACCCTGCCCTAGGGTGGGAAAGGCGGTCTGGATGATGATGATGATATGAGTGATTCATATGATTATTTAACTTTGGAGATTTTTTTTTTTTTTTTTTTACTGGAGAAATTAAGTGAGGCCTTCTTTGACACCTTCACTACTTGGAGGTCCATCCTAAATTGAATAAATTTGTCTGGGCCATCAGTAAAATTCGTTTCGTTTCGTTTCGTTTTTGAAGGCTCCAACATGCTTGCATGTGTCGGCCTTGGTCACCTAATGGCGGCTCTCCACGCTGCTCGATCTCTGGCAGCCTCCCTGTTCAGTCCCTTAACCCTTAAGTCACATTTAATGACCTCGTCCCATGTCTTTCTCGGTCTACCCCTCCCAACCCCTCTCCCAATATTAACACTTCTCACCCTCTGTACCCAATTATCATCCCCCATCCTCTCCACATGTCCAAACCACCTCAGCCTACCTCTCCTCATCACAACACCAATACACTCCAGTCCCATCCTACCTCTCAACTCTTCCATCGTAAACCCAGCCCCCCCAGGCCTTGCACGCAGGGACACACTCCACATCCACCTAATCATTGTCATTTCTGTATGTTTAAACCTGTGAATATCCTCTTCCTTTACTGCCCAGGTCTCACTACCATACAGCATCACACTCCTAACACATGCTGCATACAAAGACCCCTTAGCACATAAGGAGAGTCCCCTCAATGTCAGGAGAGGCAACAGCTCCCTGAACTTCTTCCAACCACTCCTCACTCTAGCAACCGAGCTAACTCCAGCCCCACCTCCGGCACATAACATGTCTCCCAAATAACAAAACATTATTTATATACAGAGCATGCATTTAACACTACGCATTTATAACTGTAATGCTTTGCCTCTTCACTGAGTGAGACTAACGAGGAGAGTGTATGTTAGTTAGGTGGAGGGGGAAGAGAGAAGGGGAGGCCGAGGAAGAGATGAAGGGATGGGGTAGAGAGGTATAGGGTGTGAGCTGGGGGGAGGGCAGTGAAATGGCGGGGGACAGGGCGACATGGAGGTTATTTGTCTGTGGCCACCCCTTACGGGATTGAGGCATCTGGCACTAGGGATTAGTATTGGGTGTTTGATGTGTCTGTTTGGTCAGCTCACAGTATATTTGTGGAAAAGAGGTGTGTGTAGTGAGTGATGCATGTGAGAATAGATATGTTGTAATGGTTATATGTAGGTGTGTGTATGTCATCAGTATCAACACCAGGGGGCAAATATAGCAAAGAATATACAGTACCATCAGAACTCACTTAAAATGTCCGTCACTACTTGCATTTTGAACACAAGACTCAGGCAGAATGTGCACTGCAAGACGAACATGTAACTGCCAAGACAAAGTAATTTCTCATTTAAATCAAATGCTCAGACATTAGCAAGAGTAATATAATGAACTCCAATGCGGTAGTGACAGCGCTAGGAGTGTGGGGTCAGTGTGGGGATTGCAGTGTTTGTTAGTCAGCTTGTGTTGGTTGGTTGATCACATGACTCGTGGTTAATGGCATTCACCTTCACATTGAGAGTAGTGGCTCTGTATGGGTGTCACTTGATTGAGCCCATATTCAGTATAAACACTACAGTCTTGTGTAATTATGGTACAAAATGCATAATAATAATAATGAAGAATTGTTACAGAGTATTTTCAGCTCGAGAATGTATTTATTTACTTGTTACCATCTAAGGAATTTATTTAGCCCTGGGAAGACCTCTGTCAGTAAGGAAGTTCAATACAGTATAGTGCATTAATTCCCTCACTTGAGAGAGAGAGAGAGAGAGAGATACATAAAATTGTGAGCAGTTGGAAAATGATCCTGGTCAGGAGGGCATCCCACAGGAAGTTGTCGATAAATATTGCAATGATATTGAGACTGGCAGGAGGTGAAAGGAAAGAAGGATGTGTGAGGGATGTAAAGATATGCATGGAAAGGATGTGAGGGGAAGAAGGATGTGTAAAAGAAGGGCAGATATATAGAGGAAAGGTCAAAGGAGGGATGGTGTGCAGAGGAAGGGAAGGTAGGCAGCAGGTGTGTAGGAAGCAAAGATGTGTATTCCCCCCCTGCCCAACCTGCAGGGTAAGAGAGCTACTAACAGACAAATCCACACACAGGCAAGAGAGGCAGTACCCAAGCTAAGCACACGTACATACACAGACACGCAGGTAATCAGCAAGACAAATACACACTACACATCTGCAGCCCACCAGACCAAAAGGTGACTCTTTAATATATGTTAGGGACAGGGTGTGTGTGTGTGTGTGTGTATGGGGGTGAAGGGGCAAATGAGGATAAACCTCTAATTGACAAGAAATTTCTCTTCCAATTTTTTGTCACCTTGATTGACTTTGTTGTTGCAAACACACACACACAATTTCATTCACTTTGTAAAGATTTCTGATACTGAAGGGGCAAGTATAGGCTGTAAGCAAATTTTCCATTGCAAAAAGTCATCCAAACTGAGTGTAATCTTTTGTATGTCAGGCGATTTGTATTTTAATTGTACCAGCGAATTTTTAGTAGTCTGTCTATCTGTCTATCTACTGCCAGACGCCTCAATCCCATAAGAAGTGGCTACAAACATATCGCCTCCATGTCGCCCTGTCCCCCGCCATTTCAGTGTCCTGCTCTCAGCTCACACACCCCTCTCTCATATACCTCTCCACTCCATCCTTCCATCTCATCCTTGGCTTCCCCCTCCCTCTCCCCCCCTCCACCTCACTGAGATACGTGGTAGTTTGAAGAAATATTAGAAAAACGAAATATGGATATAGTATTATCTTAGTCTGCCATAAATCACTTCATTCAGGTGAGGTATTACCCAGTTTTGTCTTCATACTCTGTGACGAATTAATTTAGCTCAACATTTTCATAACTTGCCTTTTTAGATATGGCCCCAATCAACGCTGGCATAACAGGAGAACTTTTCTGAGTTGAATAAAAGTGTCTGAAAGTGGCCGGCACAAAGTGGCAAAGTGCGTCATCGGAATGAAGGGTTAAGTAATAAGTTGACGACAATGCAGTTCAGGTGATATCGTTTGCTATGGACGCTCCAACGTCAGGGATCTTGAAAAAAATGTACTTAATATCTGTCAGCCGTGCACAGATGGCTCACACATCACCACTAACCTCTGCTTAATACCTGTCTGCCGTGCACAGATGGCTCACACGTCACCACTAATGTCTGCTTAATACCAATCAGCCATCCACAGATGGCTCACACGTCACCACTAATGTCTGCTTAATACCAATCAGCCATGCACAGATGGCTCACATGTCACCACTAATGTCTGCTTAATAACCATCAGCCGTCCACAGATGGCTCACACGTCACCACTAACGTCTGCTTAATACCTATCAGCCATGCACAGATGGCTCATGTCACCACTAATGTCTGCTTAATAGCCATCAGCTGTTCACAGATGGCTCACACATCACCACTAATGTCTGCTTAATAACCATCAGCCGTGCACAGATGGCTCACACGTCACCACTAATGTCTGCTTAATAACCATCAGGCGTGCACAGATGGCTCACACGTCACCATTAATGTCTGCTTAATAACCATCAGCCGTGCACAGATGGCTCACACGTCACCACTAATGTCTGCTTAATACCCATCAGCCGTGCACAGATGGCTCACACGTCACCACTAACGTCAGCTTAGAAATTGTTCTGCTCCGAGTTGGGAATACATTGCTGTCAGATTTATGTCCAAATCCAAGAATTATGTCATTTATAGCAATAGAATATCTGCGTTATAATGATAGTCATAAATAAACTGTACTTATATTTGCATGCTAAGCTCGACTGACATCGTTTGATATGCAAATAAATGGTAGAACACTAAAATAACATGAATTCCAGCGACGTTGCGTGAAGCTTAGGCTGTCAAAAATTATTTCATTGCTAATAATACTGCTTTTTATAATAGTACATCTTCAAATAAAGCCTCTATCTCAACATTTTTCCACACTGATCGGGAAAACTATAGTATACATCACAAACATCGTATATTACTGCAGTATTAATGTCAAGTTAGATGTTTAGCACTAATTCGTTAAGATTTATCCATGAGGCACAAGTGAAAGATTTATATAGTGCCCACATTTTCAGTGATTGCCTGCGGGGCATGACGCCGGAAAGAGATGACATCTGATTGGCTGTGACGTCACTACACTACCCACAATACAATAGTCGACTAGGAGGGTAGGCGTACTCAAGGAAGTTACCGGTGTTGATTGTTTGTTGGTGTATCTTTGAAAATTTACCTGCTTCTGCTGCACTTACATAAGACTATGGGCCACATCAGCGGTGTGAGACAACAGCGAGCTGCCAGAACGAGGGAGCTTGTGTCTAGAAGCTCAAATGAACGGGTAAGGCGTGTGAAAATAGAAAGCCTGTGCTGGTGTCAATGCGAGAGAGTGTGAGGCGTGAGGTGTGGCTGCGTGAACCTGACGCAGTCCCATTATTTTCTTCAGTACCATCAACATTATTCATGCACCTTTCCTAGACGGAAATTTTTTTTTCATGTTGCAGCTAATTTCTTACAGATCAAATAAGACTTAGAGGCACTGGAATTATATCACCTCTGTAGCACTTTATGATTTTGCATCGTTTTCGTGTTAGCGTAACGCCTATCACCTCCCGTCCTGCTGAAGAGGGGCACCCACCACCATTACCACCGAATCACCCAACACCACCCGTCCACCACCACCCACCACCATTACCACCACCATTCATCCATCCACCCACCCACCCACCACTACCATCACCCAACCACCATCACCACACCAACCAGCCACCACCACCGTCACCATCACCACTTGGATCTTGAGCTTTTCATTAATTCATGACAGTTATTCATTGTGTGTGTGTGTGTGTGTGTGTGTGTGTGTGTGTGATCATTTTATTTTTTTCTAGTATAATTATTTTCTAGTGTAAATGTCCTCTTAGTGGTTACTGAAGCTTAGCCAAAATGGTTTGCATATACCGTTGCGTATGATGGTGGATTGGTTTAGTATATTCTGCTGCCTTCATTCTATATTATTGCCAGTGCCCCTCCGCTCAGTTCCAGCCCAGCAGCTGCAGGAATAAGACCTTGTCCTCACTCGTTGTGAAAAGTGGGGACTAAACTCCTTAGACTTTTTTTCGCTGCTGCACGCTTCATCAGTCAGTCGTCATGCCGACTTTCACTGCTGCTCCAGCCTTCGACCCGTTGAGGGGGGCACCCAACGGTAGAAATGAGTCGCCTGGAGCCACGAAGATCTCTGGAACCGTGAATTGGTTCAACGTGAGAGCGTGTTACGGGTTCATCAAGCGCCAGGACACTGGTGCTGATGTATTTGTACACGTCTCTGGGATCGTTGTGCCGAATCCACGGCATTTCCAGCGTTCACTAGGCGATGGGGAGACTGTGGAATTTAGTGTCATTCAGGCTACCAGGGTCCCGAGGCTAGGGATGTCACTGGACCGGGAGGTGTTGCCGTGAAGGGCTCTGCCCATGCACGGCGGCGCCCCCCGGCCAAGAGACATCGGCCTGGGGGTCCTGGTAGTTCTCGTGACATAAATACCTTAGTTACGATGTGCGTCGCGACGGCTAGAGCTTTCTGTGGGGATGACAAGGCGGTTCTGGCTGTTCTCCTTCCTCAAATCTTTGAGGAGAACGGCCTACCGCGCCTTGCCATTCCCCGTAGCTTTGCCCGTGACACTCGTCTCCGCCATCGTCAGGAGCGTCAGGCCCCGCGCCAGCAGCCGCCACCACCTCGCACGACACCGCGAAAACGGCTGCGGTTGGATGCTCCACTCAATAGGGCGACTGGCACCTCCAATTCCGCCTCTCAGATCGCCGACCCGGAACCGACTCAGGCCATGGACCTCGATCTCGACCTTGGGGAGACTGTAGTGGAGGTTCACCTCCCTCCGTCAGGAGCTGAGGAGGAGCGGATCCCTTCTCCCGTCCCTTCTGTCCATCAGGACGTGGATCAATCCCCCTCCTCTCCTTCTCCATCTGCTCCTGATGTTATGGAGGAGCCTCTTCCACCTCCACCTCCACTCACCTTCACCACCGCCGACTGCCGCTGCTCGTCCCTCTTCTCCCCCTCCACCTAAGGAGAAGAGGAAGAAATCGAAGTCCAAGAAGGGCAGCAAGGGCAAGCCCGACCCTTCTGACTTGTCTCAGCGTATTCGGGCTTTACTTCCACCAGTACACAACCTCGCTCATCTCGATGCCACCACGGATACGGACCTCGAGGAGTTGCCATGTAACCTCACGGAGCCTATCAACGATCAGGATACGTTGCCTCTAGTCTATCAGCAACTGTATCTGAAGTTCCGTGAGGCATACATCTCCAACTCCCTCTCTCCATCCCAAGAGGACGTGATCCGTGAGAGCATCGAGTTCGATCCACCACGAGCTGCCCTGGTTCATTATATCGCTTGCAGGCAGCTCTCATAACCTGCTGCACTCAGCTGCATCTGCTTGCTCCAGCTCTGACTTCCTGCTGCCTTGCCAGTCTTGCTTTGGACTGTTCCTGCTTTTATTTATTTATTTATTTTTATTTATTTTTTATTTTCCGCCACTGCTTTTTTTTCTTGCTTTTGTCTGACGGGTTCTTTGTTTGCTCGTGTCCCCACCCTTGTGATGGGGCAAATATTTAATATTTAATGCCCCTCCGCTGGCTAGTATTTCCACGCGAGAGAGGCTTATTAGGATTCGCAGCCTTAGGAATTGTTTTCCTAGATGCATCAGGGTGGAATGTGGCGGGTATGTCCTTGATGGAGGAAGGAGTGGAATGGTTATGTTGAGATATACCCCGTCAAATTATGTCAGACATAATTAGAGGGACACTCACTGGAGCACATCTCTCCGACAACGGCAACGTAATTTCCAAACCACTTTTCATAATGGGTTAGGTTTTCTCATCATTGACTAGGGTTTCGCAAAAAGTGTTTTTTGGTTCCAGAAACTGTAATATAATCCGGATCGGTGCCAAAAGTTAATCGATTGTTCCCTGGGGCATGGGCTAACAACCCACCAAATTTGGTCCAAATATCTCTCTCACTTTTTGAGTAGTCCTGCTAACACACAGACTAACAAACAGACAAGCCGGGGTGAAAACGTACTCTCCTTGTCGGAGAAAATAATATTAGGAAGGATAGGCGCACCACTGTTGTGGCCACACTGGTGCTGGCACTGGCTGTAGTGACCATTTTCTGCCTTCGTCCATGCCTCACTTTTACCAGGTCTCTTGCTTCTGTGTATTCCACATTACCAGCAGTTTTAACTGGACCGTCTGATTAGTGTTCCCCAAGCCTTTCGCCCCGTCCTCTTGTCTCTAGTAGTGAATAGCTGACAGGCGTTGTGTAGGGGGTATTGAGGGAGACAGCCTACGCTACAGCCCACGAGCAAAAGTTCACCGACAGTCCCTGCCAGGCATTGTTTCCAAACATAGCCCATAGAGGGCGCGTGCTTGTCCACCAGAGTTAGAAAGAAGGAAGAAAACGGAGAGGGGGCGGTAGTGGGAGGAAACGAGACGGGGGGGGGGGGAGGTAACAAGACTGGGGAGGAAGAGAGCCTTTTTTTTTTTTTTTTTTTT